>CAUYPK010127817.1:0-17722 GCA_963574355.1 Loris lydekkerianus
CCCTTTCCCCATAGTCTTGTGCTATAGTTGGGTTATAGTCTTCATGTGAAAGCTATAATTTAGCTTCATAGTAGGGCTGAGTACATTGGATACTTTTTCTTCCATTCCTGAGATACTTTGCTAAGAAGAATATGTTCCAGCTCCATCCGTGTAAACATGAAAGAGGTAAAGTCTTCATCTTTCTTTAAGGCTGCATAATATTCCATGGTATACATGTACCACAGTTTGCTAGTCCATTCATGAGTGGATGGGCACTTGGGCTTTGGTCGCATGCAGAGGTCCCTAAAAGGTCTGTTAAATCCCATTGCCGGGTCTGACCTCCAGAGTTCTGAGGCAGTGGATGAGCCAAAGAATTTGCTATTTTAGTTAAGTTTCCAGGGGATGTTGATGCTACTGGTCCAGGGCCACAGTTTTGAAAACCCCTTTTCCAGAGCATTAAGAAGTCAAGCAAACGTTGAGCTGGTGGCAAGTTAGGTCTCATTCTTTAAGGGATGAAACATAGATTGTAAAGGGTCATCCATTCTACACCTTAATGCTCTGGGAAAAGGGTTTTCAAAAACTGTGGCCCTGGACCAGGAGCATCAACATCACCTGGGAACTTACTAAAAAAGCTAGGAAAACCAAGACCCAGAGGGCTAAGCCACTTATTTATTTATTGAGACAAATAAAATAAATTTGTTGCCCTTGGTAGAGTGCCATGGCATCACAGCTTGTGGCAACCTCCAACTCCTGGGCTTAGGTGATTCTCTTGCTTCAGCCTCCCAAGTAGCTGGGACTACAGGCACCCCACAATACCCAGCCATTTTCTCTTAACAGTTGTCACTGCTGTTTGAGCTAGCCAGGGCTGGGTTCAAACCCACCACCCTTGGTATATGGGGCTGGCGCCCTACCCACTGAGCCATAGGTGCTGCCCTAAGCCACTAAGCCACTTATTTAAAGTGAACTGGGAGTTTACGCCCAGGCGATGAGGACTCTGTCGTGGGAGTCAATCAGGAAAGCCAGCAGTAGGGAGAATGGGGGTGCTGCCTTCTCTTTGTGTCAGGGTCATTGCTCTGGGAGTCAGGTAGCCACTGTGACTTGGAGAAAGTCACTTAACCTTCCTGGTCTGTTTTGATTTCTATTGTTCATTTCTATCACTAAAAATACATGCTTTACACTGAATATATGATTCTAATTGAATCTGAACCAAAAGCACACAGAAGTAAACATAAATATATCTTATTTCATATTTTGCACTGTTTTTTTCTCCTGCATTTGGTAATTTAGGCAGCAGCCAGTTTCTCTGTTGATTTATTTTGCACTTTCAGTTCTGTGTGCCTAAATCCTTGGGCATGCCCCTAAATAGATCAAATATGTGGCAAAGGTATCCAGAGAACAATCCATTTTCAATGAAAAGGTGACAGCCCTCTTTGAATTACCCACTTACATTCTCCTTTCTTCTCCAATCTGTCCTTCCTCACTTTTCTTCTCTTTTAATCTCCACCAATCTCCCCCAACATTTTCAAAGACCTGTTTTTCTTCTTCATCAGTGACCATGTTAGCTTACACCTTCTCACTGTCCTTTTCAGGCATAATTCAGGACTATGAGGCCTGGGGTCCACGTTGGGCACAGGACTATTTATTCCGCCAAGGGAAGGAGTGAGTCAGGCTTTTGCTGCAGTAAAAGCACTACTTATGCTCAGAGACCCAAACAGGGGACTTTCTGTTTTTCAAAGATGATTTCAAGTGCCACTCTCGCTGGTGATGGTGGGATTCCAAAGAGAACAGGGTCATGAAGTCTCATATTGATTCTTCCACGGTCGTATATACCATTCATAGGTCAGCGTCTCAGAGGAGTCTCCTACCCCTTCACGTCATCTTTCTCCTAGGACTCTATTGCTTCCATTCTCATCTTGGGTTCATACAGTCCTGGGCTCTGAGTCAAAACATCAGAATACAACAGAAGGTAAAGAATATAGCAGTTGTTACGAACGCTGTGTAGCCAAGAGAAAGACCTCCTTTCACCACAGGATGCTCACCTTTCCTATAGTTCAAGCAGAATGCAGACTATGGCTTAATAGAGAGGACTTAACACTGCCCACAGCATCAAGCTCACTATTGGCACCTAAGACATGTATTTTGTTTTTGTTATTAATGTGATTGCATGTATTACTATTATTATAACAACAATGTATCTTGGAACTATTTTTACACACACACCCCCTTTGCCTAGAAGGTGTTTCTTGCCCAATTCTACCCTCCCCTTTCTATTAGTTTTCCTTTCCTAGCCCATCCCACTCCATTTCAGCATCTCAAGACAGTTAGATGGAGGTGGCCTTAGTAAGGTGCTTTTTACTGCTCCCTATTCTGTTCAGTGGTGATTTACCTCTGGCATCTTGCTTTCTTGGGAACTTCATGGGCTTTTATTAAGAAGGAAGCATTTAGAATGGAAGTGATCATTTATTATGCTGGTGGAAGTGAGTGGGGAGTGAGCTTGAGCAGGAACTGTAGGTCTATATAAGATACTGTTGTTGCTGGACTATGTGAAATAAACTGTAAGGAATTTAGCAAGTGACTGGAAAAGATGTCATTCCCTCCTCAGTGTGCTATAGACTCTCTACCTATATTATATAAACCGGGATCTCCGGTTGTGGGAGGATTGTGCTAGAGATCCAATGGATTGATAAATCCATTTTTCTGATTATAAAATATGTGCATTGAAAAAAATTTAGAAAACACAAAGAAGAAAAATCGCCTTAAACTTACTACCCAGGGATATACTACGAACATAGTGGGCTGTTTTTTCCAGGTTTTTTTTTTTTTTTTTGAGACAGAGTCTCATTTGGTCACCCTCAGTAGAGTGCTGCGACATTTTAGCTCACAGCAACCTCAAACTCTTGGGCTCAAGCAGTTCTCTTGCCTCAGCCTCCAAGTAGCTGGAACTATAGGTGCTCACCATATCACCTCGCTATTTTTAGAGACCGTATTTTTCTTTCTGTTTTTATTTCTCATCAATACAAATGTGTAGTTTCCCTACTCTGAGCATATATATACATATATATATATACATGAATTGTACAAAATATTGAATAATGCACCCCCCTTATGTTGCCCTTTAAACATCTTCCAATTCTGATTTAAGTAGAATCATACATGTATACATACATATATATGTGCACATATATGTATATGTATGTATACATATATGATTATACTTAAATGTGCACATATATGTATATGTATGTATACATATATGATTCTACTTAAATGTGCACATATATGTATATGTATGTATATATATGATTCTACTTAAATCAGAATTGGAAGATGTTTAAAGGGCAACATAAGGGGGGTGCATTATTCAATATTTTGCTATATGTGCATATGCATATATATACATGTATATATATATACATGCATATGCACATATGTGTATATGTATGCATATATATGATTCTACTTAAATCAGAATTGGAAGATGTTTAAAGGGCAACATAAGGGGGGTGCATTGTTCAATATTTTGCATAATTTTTATGCATTTAGTAATTCCAGCAGGAGCCAGCTTTTTCATTGCTCTGTTTGGTACTTTCATATTCTGCAATTTGGGTTCATTGTCCAAACAGGTTATCATCCTACTTTTTAAGTTTAATATTCTAATGTAATTATTTTCTCCATCACTGAATCTTCTCCAAACTTTAACAGCTGTATATAATCCATTAATGAGAGAGAATTGTTATTTTTCAACCATTCTTCTATCATCATGTATAGTATTTAGATTGTTTCCATTTTATTATTATCCTGCATTGCAACTGATAACATCATGTCATAAATCTTTACTTATGATTCTGATTATTGCCTAAGGGTGAATTCCTGTAAGTATGAGTTTTGTATCTATAGATAGAACATAACATTTGAAAGGCTTTTGGTTGTTATTAAAAATTGTTCTCCAGTGGTTCCAATGTACACTTCCTCTCTGTGATTATTTTATTTTATTTTTTTATTTTATTTTTTGTTTTTTTGGACAGAGTCTCATTTTGTTGCCCTGAGTAGAGTACTGTGGCCTTATAACTCACAGCAACCTCAAACTCTTGGGCTCAAGTGATGCTCATGCCTCAACCTCCCAAATAGCTGAGACTACAGGTACCCACCCCAATACCCAGCTAGTTTTGTATTTCTTTTTTTTTTAAGAGCTGGGGTCTGACTGTTGCTCAGGCTGGTCTTGAACTTAGGAGCTTAAGCAATCCACTGCCTCAGTCTCCCAGAGTGGTAGGATTACAGATCTGAGTCACTGCGCCTGGCCTCTGGGATTGTTTTATTTAGGACCAACAATGAGATACATCATCAAGCACAAGTCCCCAAGTGGAGACCTGATGGAATTATCTAGTTTGCATGATCTTACTGACCAGATACAGAAAACAACTGTCAAATATACACTATAGTGGAGACAACACTCTAGTGGGAGGAGTTGAACAATAATTGCTTACTCTATGGATTAAATTATATTTATGAGTTTATTTAACCTTTCCAACAAGCTTCTGTAAAACAAGCTAATATTTATAGAACACCTTCCTCTCCCAGCCTCTATGTGGGATTCTGTGTGCACATTCCATTTTGAATCCCCACAATAATCCGTTGTTGTAGGTTCAATTATCTGCATTTTACAGATAAGAAAACTAAGTGGTGGTACACATTCCAAAACCCAAGGGTTCTCCAGAGCAACACATTACTTCTCCACACCTGTTTCATGAGTTACAAGCTACTTCTTTGAGTAAAAAAGGTATGTTTAGAAAATACCTGAATTTTGTTAAGCCATTAATCTTTTATGGGTTCTTCAAGTAGTATTTTTTCTTTTCTTTAAAGGGGCATTCAAGGGCATTCCAGCACCTAAGGTAACTTGCTAATTGTAACCAATATAAGAATCCAAGGATTGTATAGTGTGAGAGAATAGAGCTCTTATGTATGAGTTAGGATTAAAATTGAGATGCCAAAATTCACAATTTTAGCAATAATATGTAAATTTGTTTTTATACACATTTCTATTCAAAGTTGATATTTGGACAAAGACATTATATTGATAAGAGGTACTGGAAATAAAATACTTTTGAACCTAAATTTTTGGTTTAAAATTCTAGCTCTTAAATGTATAAAGTTTGTATGTAGTGAGGCAGCATCTCAATATATTTTCCAAATAAATCATAACTTAATCCATTAATCTATAATTAGAAAAATCAGCCCTCACTTGCTCTTTAGTGCACCATTAACTAGTTGTCTGAATTGACCTACCTCTCCATGCTGGTTATCACAAGCGCTGCCAGAAAAGAAATATGCTCTGTTGCTCTAAAATATTTGTTGACTAAATGAAAAATGATGAATGAAAGTATAAGATTGACCTATGCAACAATTAGTAAATAATGCAAAACAGCATATAATTAAACCCTAAATTGCATGGTTCAGGCAGAATTACAGGTGAGCCTGGTACCATGCCATCTATTCCGCATAAAGTTGAACTGGCAAGGACTCACTTCTCTAGCCCCAGGCTGCCAACTTAGGTGTTCCTATTGCCATGAGTTTTGTTGGCTTTAAGGGATTAGTCTCCATGCCCCAAAAGCTGCCTATGTACTCTAGGGAGGACAAACGTATCTTGTACTCTCCGGAAGAGGATGACTGGCTGGAACTCACTTCTCTAGACCCAGGCTGCTAACTCAGGCATTCCTATTGCTATGAGTTCTGTTGACTTTAAGGGATTAGTCTCTCTGCCCACAAAGCTGCCTATGGACAAATGTACTCGGGGGAGAAGATGACAGTTTAAAAAAAAAGAAAAAAGAAAGAAATATTGTGGAATCAAGACAAATCTGGGTTTGAATCCAGTCTTAAATAAGCTATGAAAGCAAATTACTTACCTTGCTGAACCCTAGTTTCTTCACCTGTTTAAATTAGGAATAATATATATAAAGTGATTCTTGTAGTATATGACTCTAAGTGGGTCATCTGGTATAACTATACCCACTGTTTATGGCTAGCTCTTGTGATTGATCACTTCCTATTCTGTTCCCGTTGTTAATATGTATTTTAATATAACCTTGGCAGGCACTCAATAAATATCAGTTATATTACTAAAAGTTTGAGTCACAGATAAGACTGGGACAGGAAAATGACCTTGGATAGTCCAAGGTCATTTCTGTGCTGAGTACTTGATTTTGCATGTTCCTGAAGACAGAGACAAATAGAATCTGTCTGTTGACACTGAGTTCCACGTGAGACCACTTTGCCAAGTTATCAGATTCTCTAAAGTAAGACAGCCCCAGTGGGTCCCCTCTGAAATCCCCACCTTCTTTAACTCTCTTGGCCTGTTCTCCCCCGACCCCTCTCACGTGTTAGGCTGAGAAACTTGGATTCTGGAGCTGCCCAGACTCCAGCTGTTTGATATTGTGCAGTGGCGGCAGCCAAGAGGGTAGGGGCAAGAGATTCCAGATGAAAGCAGAAACTCAAAGAGAACTGGACCTCAGAGCTTTGATACCAAACTCAGTGGGTAACAGCTGTTGTTAAATTTGTTCAGTCAGCCATTTAAAAGAGAAGTTTCTCACACAATCCTGTAAGGGCTTTTAGCCATGGGATTCTTCCACAGAGGGGAATCAATGTTCTGGGGAATGAGCTGGGAAGAATCTGATGCCAAAGCTGCTGTTGCCAGATGAGAAACAGGTAGTGGACTGGCTTGCTTTGTTCCAAATACGTTATTTTTCTTTTTCCTTCATAAAGTGGCCAGGATTCACCGAGACTTTTGGCCACTGCAACAGAAAACCTACTATGCCCCAGTGAACTCCACCCTGCCCGTTTCTTCAGTCCTGCACTCACAAGCAGAATTCAACGAGGAGGCTCAAGCTATGCCACTGTTCTGGTCACAGAAGGAATGGTTTATCTGCCCAGCTCCCTGAACAGTGGTTAGAAGGTCTCTGTGGACCTCCAGGCAGAGCCACAAGGAAGGAAGGGGAGTGGGAAGGCAGATAGACAGATGCTAGGCTGGTGGGTCCTGCCACCTCTGCCACTGAGATTTGGAAACCATTTTCATCTTCTTTGCTTTCTATTAGTTGGGATTCACCATTAAGAAGTGGGATTGTTTGAAGTTTGGTGGGCCCAGTTTTGGAAGTGCCTTGAATATGAACCTCTGCCTTGGATAAAGGACTTAGAAAATTAATCTCATAGTCCACTCATCCCTAATTCTTAAAAAAAAATCCATTAATGATTAATTCAGGATTGATGACAATGTCTCTGCTCTTCTTTTTTTTTTTTTTTTTTTTTTTTAGACAGTGTTTCACTATGCTGCCCTTGATAGAGTGCTATGGCACCACGGCTCACAGCAACCTCTAACTCTTGGGTTGAAGTGATCCTCTTGCCTCAGCCTCCCAAGTAGCTGGGACTACATGCTCCCACCACATAGAGTGAGACCCTATCTCTAATAAAATAAAAAAAATTAGCTGGTCATTATGGCAGGCATCTGTAGTCCTAGCTGTTCAGGAGGCTGAGGCAGGAGGATCACTTGAGGCCAGGAGTTTTGGTTGCCATGACCTAGGCTGATGCTGTAGCACTTCAGCCTGGGGCAACAGAGTGTGCCTCTATCTCAAAAAAAAAAAAAAAAAAAAAAAAAAAATCTAGAAAAGAAACAGTCACAGATTGACAAGACCAAGGAGATGTGATGGCTGAATATTATGTAGGATCCTGGATTGAATTCTAGGCCACAAGAAGGGCATTAGTGAAAAAATTGGTCTAAATAAAGTCCAGAGAGTTCATAGTTTAGTTAATAGTATTGTAATGATGTCAATTTCTTAGTTTTAATTATTGAACTTGGTTATTAAAGATGACGATGGGGAATCGGGTGAATGGTATATGGGAACTCACTGTACTATATTTGCAACTTTTCTGTAAGTCTAAAATTACTTAAAATGCAAAGTTGAAAAAATAAGTGGGGACCATGATGATAAAAGAGAAGGGGATAAGAAAGAAGAATGGCAAAGGCTTGTTTGACATTCTCTGAGAGAGAACAAAATACAATGTGGGATCAGAAGAGAGGTCAGAATGGCTCGACATGGCAGGGAGGTGGAAAATGTTTTGTTTTTTTTCTTTAAAGTAAAGCAGAGCAGCAAAGTTACTGCTTCTCATTTTTCAACTGCTACATTTTGGAAACTGGAGGTCCATTTGAGAGCCATGGGCTCCCATTGGCCCTCACCAATCTTAAAGCCCTATCTGGTCCTATGAGCATTACTTCCAGGACTTGCTCTGGGAGTTTAAAAAGAGTACATGAATGGTTGTTGGGGGACACTTGGAGAGTCTGGGGACTTGAATCTCAAAGGCCCCACAGACATCCTTCCTAGGGAAGTCAAGCCTCAGAGTTGCCTCAGTAAACATGGAAAAATAACACTGACAGTTAGTTTGGGGTCTGAATATTGAATGGCATCTACTACCATGATGAAGCTGTCGTTGACACTGGGCCTAAAAAGATCAAGCTGTTGGGCCCACAGCAAGTCCTTCATACACAGGATTCACATTTGTCCTGCCACATTTGTTTCTGGGATGAGGACCAGCCCCCTTTTGCCTGCCATATTATTTCTTAGACCCATGAAGACATTCATTCAGATAATCATGTTTTATAAGATTGGGAGTCATTCATGCTATCTCTAAGGTGACTTGGAATATATCTTATTGTCTATGGTTTAATTCTCAAGGCAATCATATTTCGAGGTTTCCAAGAGATATCTTAAGTTCAAAGTATTGGGTTAGCAGCCCAGTGGGTGCTGGTCTCGCCATCAGTAATTATACAATCTAGTCAACCATCAACTTGGACACAGTACCCGTGACCCTACCCACCTCCCTCTTTCTGTCAAGAGGATTTCAAATGAACAAAATGTCTGAAGCAACCAACTGTGAATCTGAGCTATCACATGCTACAAATGTGAAAAGTGATAGCAGACTCCTCATTCCCACTGATTGTGAGAGTTCCTTTAGTAATTATGGATCTTGGGATCAGAAGACTTGAGACTGGCTTCTAGTGCCACAGTTTCCAATTGTGTACCTTTAAATAAGTCATGAAGCTTACAGTTTGTTTTCTCATCTGCAAAGTGAGGATAATGATAATATCTAGCTCACAAGATTATTTTGAGAATCAAAGGAGATGTTGCATGGGAAAGTGCTTTTTAAAGAGTGAAACACATTATGAATGTTAATTTTTATTTCACTGCCCAACACAATGAAACACATGGCAATTTTTTAATGTTAAAAAGAAACCCACAAGGCCAAATTTCAGGAAAACAATCACTTAAAAAAAAAAAATAAAATAAAACATGTTTTTTCCAGCACTTGGCTATGTAGTCAGCTGTTCCATGCAGTGGTTCTTTTCTATATCGTCCTTAGCAGTGTGAGTCCAGTCTGGTTGCCAGGCCCATAAAAACAGAAGGCTGTTGATCATTAGTCTGTGTAAAACATAGCACTTGGGCATCTCACTTGGAACTCGCTTTTTAACTTGTTTCAAGAGGTGGTCCTTAGAACTGAAGAGAGTATTGTGTGCCTGAATGAGTGCACCAAAACACCAGGCCAGACTGGGTTGTGAGCACCCACTTATGTGTGCAACTGCCTTTTTACCTAATTAATCCTCTCCCTGCAAGCCTGTGAACTTCACATTCCTTTGGTAACTGGAATTCTGGATCCTGTGAAACCTGGAGGCTTTAATAAAATGTTATTTGTTCAGGGCCCTTGAAGCAATGATATCTAATGGAGCAGAAGCAAAGAGAAAATGGCCTGAGCTTTAGTAAGAACAGTCGATTTCCATCACAGATCTGGCCTTGTCTGTCCTCTGCTTAGAAACCCTGGAGGGCTCACTTTCTGGACAGACTCCAACTTTTTTCAACCAACCCTGGGCTTGTTTTTTTCTACACACTCATGCTATTAGCTCCCTGCACCCCTCCCATCTCTGAGCTTGTGTTTCCCAAACTGTGATTTGCAGACTACCTGTAACGGAGTAAACTGACAGTGCTTGTGTAAAATGCAGATGGCCTTGCTGGACCTCAGGGACACTGAACTAGGATTTCTAGGTGTGCAGATCTCAGGAGGCTATATGCCAAAGCCAGTTTCCCCAGGAATCCCTGGGACACACTGACATATCCACACTCAACGAACTCTCTGTTCCTTGAATTCATCATTCTCAGTCCCTTTGCCTTACTCTTCTTTCCTCTCCACAAACTTCCTAAGCTTCCTTTACTGCGCACTATCTGTATGACAGATGCAGGGAGTCCGTTAAGGCGTCAAGGCCCAGTTCCTATTTATGGATTCTTAGATGCCCTTCCTGATTCTCTCAATATGAATTAACTGGGCACCTAATAAGCCTACTAGGCATTGGGTACAACACGCAAACAGGACAAAGACATGGACCAGAGCCAGTCTTTGTTCCCAAGATGCTCACTCAGAGTGACAGGACTTCCTGCTTCTGGCCTCTACTCTCTCTCCTGTGAAAGACTACTCTCCGAACCACAGCACTGGAAGAGCCTGACCTATTAGCCAGTCCAGACGGAGTGGATTTTTGCAGCACTCAGATGCAAATGCACCTTTATAATGGAGTTCATTATGTGCCAAGCCATCAGTCCTTTTCTTTCCAAAATGTCTTTCACTGAGGGAATGCCAAAGTGCTTTTCTAATAAGTTTGATTTGGGTACAAGATTTACAGAGGGCAAAGCCAAGGTTCTGATATATTAAATATTCCTCTCTGTATCTTAGAATAAGCTTGTGGCAAAGGTGATTATATGAGAACTTGTCTGGCATAGCAGACCATAGGACCTGCATGTGACAGGCCCTCAACAAATGTGTGCCCAATGAAAGAATGAATTAATAAGTGATCAGTTTCTTTGGAAACTTCTAAAAATATAATAAACCAGGCCAGGCACGATGGGGTGGCTCATGCCTGTAATCCTAACACTCTGGGAGCCCAAAGAGGATGGATTGCTTGAGCTCAGGAGTTTGAGAGAGCCTGAACAAGAGGGAGACCCCATCTCTACTAAAAACAGAAAAAGTAGCCTGGCATTATGGCAGGTGCCTATAGTCCCAGCTACTTGGGAGGCTGAGGCAAGAGGATTGCTCAAACACAAGAGAGTTTGAGGTTGCTGTGAGCTATGATGCCATAGCACTCTACCCAGGGCCACAGAGTGAGACTCTATCTCAAAATAAATAAATAAATAAATAAATAAATAAATAAATAAATAAATAAATAACCTACTCTGATAGGGCTAACCTGAACTCCGAGTCTCTCTGCTCTGGTGTTGAATGACCTTCACATTTGGGAACTTTGGGTTTACAGTTTTGGGGGGAATCACTTTTTTCCCTTTCCATGGTAGATGTTTTAGCTTTAGTAAGTCCAAGCTGTATTTTTTTTTCCAGTTTTACAAATTCGTTTCCTTTTACTTCCTAGATCTATCACTTAGTACTTTGAAAGTTACTTTTTCTCTTCTCACCTTACTTTTTGGCCCTTCCCATCCCTCCTCCCCTCCTCCACCCTCTTCCTCCCTGTGGCCTACATCCTGAGGATGAATACAGGATTAATCCAGCAGGGAACACAATGTCTGTGAGCCACGACAGATGCACTAAAGCATGCAGTGGTGATAAAAGGCAGCTCTGATGGGCTCTGTCAGGAACCCTCAGAAACACTGCAGGAAAACATTTGCTAACCCTCTCCTGCCTCCAGGCTCTTGGGGCCCCATAACAGGATCATACCCAGAAAGACAAGGGAGAAAAGTGGTGAAACTAGAAAGTCTCCTTCCCTCCTGGCATCCCATGCAAGAGACTTTTCCCCAGAGCCAAAATTTGCTGGCTCTTTATCTGAAAGACCCCAAGTTAAAACTGTGAGTGGCCACAAACTTTGATTTTAAGCCCTAGATTGCTGAAGGAATGCTGCAAGGCATCTTGGGAGAGAAGATTTGTGTAACCAACTTTTGGCTTACAAAGAAAAGGATGAGCAGAAAGGAAAAAAAAAAAAAATCTCTTTAGTATTGTGCCTAATCCAATATCTGGGATGTGTGTTTATGTGTGTGCCGTATGTGTGCAAAAAACTTGCAAATACAAATGTGCATTTAGTGTCTATTTCCCCTCCAAATACATTCAATTAAAAAACGAATAGTTGCCTAACTCACAGAGTCTGTGAGTATATAGGACAAGAAATGGTATTTGGTTTATTACCTAGTGAATCTGTTCCACTAAACACCACAAATTTTTACCCAGATTGACCTAATTAACCAAAAAAAATAGTGATTGTTATGCCCTTTGTAGAAGAGATATGAAGATCAGGATGAGTCCCAGTATCACTTCACATTTACTTTTCCCCTGAGTTCCATTGGACTTACTCTATTCCCTAGGCCTGTGCCCCATGCGGAATGCCTAAGTGTAGTCACTATTTGGCTATTTGGATGGCTTGTTTTCTTGTGTCTTTGTCATTTTAAACATAGCCGCTATCTCTATCCCTCTATCTTTCTGTTCATGATTTCTGGTTTTCCCAGTTCCACATCTAGAAAGGCAGGGGATCCAGTCAGGGTAATGGCTGAGTGTTCAGGAGGTTAGTAATAATACAGGCTAAATGTATAAACAGCCTCAATTCAATGCTTGCCACTTTCTGAGAGCCTGAATTTCAGCCCTTTCCCATTGGTACTTCAGCATAAATTAGTTTATCAGATTTAGCTGGTTGATTCTAAGGTGATAAGATGCAGGGCTTTCAAAGTTCCCTAGGGAAACAGAAGGTAGCAATAACATCCATTCACAGACCAAATAATTCTTGAATGCTTTCTATGCCAAACAGTAAATGCAGTGGGCAGAGGTCAGCATGGCAAACTTAGAAGGGACTACGTCTCCAGAAGACAGAAAAGCAAATTCAAATATTTTGCATGGATAAAGAATTCCCAAATTCCTGCTTTGTGCCCAGCACTGTGTGGTGGTTGTGGAGACATTGGGTGAATAAAGCAGGTCTCTGCCCTCTGGAAGCTCAGACCGCCTCTGTCACAGATGCTCTGAGTTAGACTCAGCCAGTGCTGGAGAGAGAGCCCAGAGTTTGAGAGGCTCTGGGAATGGCCTGGTAAGTGGGTAAAAGAAATCAATGAAGTCTTCCAGGAGGAGGAAGCACTTTAAGGGTGGTGGGAATCAAAGAAGTAAAGAATAAGACTTCTTGCTGTGAAGTTAGGAGGTGGAACATTCAAGGAGGAAGGAGCTCTGATAAATGATATGGAGACAGGATTGCAGAGGGGAAGACAATTGAGAACTCTGAATGCCAGGCACATTTTATTTTTTCTTTTGTGATCATTGGGAAGTATCCAAAGGTTTTTTGAGAGGAAAGTGAAACTCACCCCCGGAGTAGATATTTCCTGCTCTACTGGTGAACATAGGCTCACAATCAGGCTGCTGTTACCTTATAGTGAAAAATGAGAGAGGCATCTTAAGTCTGTAATATGAAAGAGAAATATGAAGATAAGCTAATATGAAAAGATTAGAAGTAGAAGGGAATTCAGAGAAGCAAAATTGAACTATAAAAAGAAACAAGTCTTATTTTATGGATGCCATAATTTCTCAGATCTTTTTGAGAATCTAATTTGAATTGGCTTAAGCAAAATAAGAACAGTATGTTATTTGAAAAACACTTAAAACTCTGACTGCCTGAAAAAATACAACAGTAAATTTATCTTTCTGAATTGGAAAGCAAAATAGAAGAAGTCTCCCAGAAAGTAGATTTTAAACAACAAAAACATATAAAGGATGAAAGAAAAGATAAGAAATAGGAAACATCACACCAAGTGTTCTAAGATATGATTAATATGAATTTCTGGATAATAAACCTGAGAAAAGGAAATAAAATTATGAAAGAAATAAAAGAAGGTATTTTTACAGAACTGAAGTGGTCATATTTAAAGGTACCATCAAGTAGCTAGAACAATGAATTTAAAAGATGCACATCTAGAAATTTGTGATGGTTTAGAAAACCAAGGGAAAATAGAAAACCTAAAAGATTTCAAGAAACAAAAACTAAACACAAAATTGAGACTCAGTTTTCAACAGATTGTTCAACAGAAACAATGCTATAGAGAACAATGCCTTCAGATTAGGAGAAAAATTATTTTCAACATGTTCTATGTTCTGCCAAGCTATTAATAAATATGAGGGCTGAATAACGACTCTTGCAGATGCAAGAAATCAGCAAAGTTTACTTCTTCTTTGCTTTTTTGTTAGATGTCATTTGAGGATATACAGAAAGAGGGAAGTGGGAGAGAAGAGAAAGAAGGGAAGGAACAAAAGAGAGAGGAAGAGGACGAAAAAGAAAAAAAAAAATCTTATTTAGAAAACAATGGATCCGAACCAGATCAGTGAAATTCAATATATTATAAAGCAAGTCAAAAAGCAGTCAGACCAGGGAGATTAGGGTGGAGGGAGGGGAATGGGTGGGGCCACACCTA
Source organism: Loris lydekkerianus (assembly GCA_963574355.1). Lineage (NCBI taxonomy): Eukaryota > Metazoa > Chordata > Mammalia > Primates > Lorisidae > Loris > Loris lydekkerianus. The sequence continues at coordinate 14,445 of CAUYPK010127817.1, forward strand.
CAGTGCATCTTAGGATGTGTACAGGCAAAACCTACTAAAGGCAGAATACAAATGTCTACATACAATAACTAAGAAAATGCCATGAAGGCTACGTTGAACATTTTGATGAGAATATTTCAGATTGTATATGAAACCAGCACATTGTATCCCTTGATTGCACTAATGTACACAGCTATGATTTAATAATTTTTAAAAAAGTGAAAAAAAAAAAAGCAGTCAGCCCAAATTACAGCAGAAGGCTCTAGAATAATATCTTCCAGGAAAAAGAAGTTGGCAATATCAAAGGAAGACACATGTAAGAAAGAGGCCTTGTTAAATGCAGCTTTAGGAAAGGCAAATTTAAAAGAGGTGGCTCCATCAGAGGAATCACTATCTATGGCAACTCTACCTTTATGAAATACATTTCTTTTCTTTCTTTTTTTTTTTTTTTCTTTTTTTTGCAGTTTTTGGCCAGGGCTGGGTTTGAACCCACCACCTCCGGCATATGGGGCCAGTGCCCTACTCCAATGTATTTCTTAAATGTACCTTTACTTGAAAGTGCAAATGACTCCTTGTTCCATGGGCTCCAGAATGGACGTTGTGTTAGCAGGCATGAAAACAACATTTATCCCTTTGTATAGATCCATCAGCACTCTTGGGTGAGCTGGTAAATCATCAGTGAGCAGTAATATTTTGGAAGAAATCTTTCTTTCTGAGCAGTAGTTCTCAACAGTGGCTTCAAATGTTCAGTAAATCATGCAGTAAACAGACAGCCTGTCACTTAGGCTTTGTTGTTTCATATATAGAACACAGGCAAGATGTGTTGTATAGTATAGACTTAGTATAATTCTAAAGGGTCAGGATTTTCAGAATGGTAAAGGAGCATGGGTTTCTACTTAAAGTCACCAGCTGTGTTAGGCCCTAACAAGTGAGCCAGCCTGTCTTTTGAAGCTTTGAATCCAGGTATTGACTTTTCCTCTCTAGCTATGAAAGTCCTAGATGGCATCTTTTTCCAACAGAAAAATGTTGTTTCACCTACATTGACAATCTGTTGTTTAGTGTAGACCTTCATCAATCATCTTAGCTAAGCCTTCTGGATAACTTGCTGTAGCTTCTGCCATCAGCACTTGCTGTGTTACCTTGCAGGTGTGTGTTATGAAGAAAATAGTGTTGCTTCATGTTTGGGAACTGAGCAAGAGATTATGCCTTTTTATTGGGATGAATGCCCTCAGTCTCCTTTTTCATTCTTGACTTCTTAAAATTGTTGATGTTAAACAGCATCTTGGCCTCCCATCACCCTTGTCCCTAGGGATGTCATGCTCGATTAGCTATCTGCACAGCTCCCTGAGGGGCAACCCCCTTTGCCTGCTCTCTTATCTTCTGGTAATTGCAGCCTCCTGGTTTCTGGTGATGAAGTGTACCATTTAGCTCTCTTATTGCAGGGCCCACTATTCAGAATGACGTTAGCAAGCCCAGCTCTGTGCTTGCTTCACCTGCCATTAGCACTGTCTGCTGAGGACCTACTCTGTGAGGCTGGTATTCCCTCTTCAGCATTTCAGCACATTCCCGGTGGCCTTGCTGAATGCTTCACCAGCCCTCCAAGCCCACACTCCTTAGCCTTTCTTTTCCCTGCTCAGCATGGACATTTCTCCTCTGTTCAGCACTGGCCACCACTTTCTCCTAGCCTCTTTGAGCCACGATAGCTGCAAGTCTTCTCCAGTTTCTGAAATCTTTGCCAAGGTTTTAAGTCCCATGTCCTAAAAAATTGTCCCATAGTCAATGAAATCTTGTTAATACAGTTTTATATTTTAATCCCTTTAATCAAGTACCCTAAAAAAATCCAGTCATGGGAGTATCCCCTCAGCTCTTGGTGGGACCAGATAATTCTTTCTGCTCTTTTGATGTATAACCTCATTCCTCCTTTATCAAGCTCTGCACCTCCCTAGTCTGGTTATACTGGAATATAACCCAGTTATTGGCTCATCAGTCAGGAGAGAGGATTGGGGGAAGTTCTGGAGACAGTGTGCCCCTGGTGGGGGTGGATCTCTGCAGCATCTCCCAACATACGGGTGATGCCACCTCTTACTAAGAAGTGAGCTGAGATACCTTTGCAAAATTTGAAGGTTTAAGGGGGTGGCGGTTTTAGAATCAACATCTTCAGAGACATCTCTCTGGATGATCCCATCCCATGTTTCAGGTTCCTTGTATTTTCCATCCAGGGCCCTGACTTCCTTGGCTAAACACTCACATGTCTCCGGAGCTCTGCGACTTTGACTCTCAGATTTGTTTTTTGTTCATTGTACTCTTAGCTACACTTTTGTAAGCTAACAAAGTGGCCTCTAGCTCTCCCATTTAGTCTTCCACTGCTTACTAATGGCCCTCCGTTTCTCATCATCCCCCTACATGTAGTCAGTACATTTTGGCCATAACCAGAGACCACACTGTCTTTGTACACACTGTTTTCCCATACTTCTTCAAATGCTTGGCTCATTGCACGTGCTATGACATCTTTCTCCATGGAGATGCTTTCTCAGCTCACCACTAGTGAAACCTTGAATGAGTGGATCACCACTGTGTGCCTGAGACTATCCGTGCTCCACATGTCACTTTAGGGTGGTATCTTCTTTGCCCACTGGTCATTCAGGAGTCAATCCCAGAAAAGTACATGGAGATTTATTGGGGGAATATCTGTGAGGGGAGCATGGAAAGGAAGACAGAAGAGCCTGGGAGGCTGGGTCTCCTCTGCAGACCATGATGAAGATATGCAAGGAAGGAAGATTGGGTAGGAAAAATGTTAGATGAGGTGCTGCAGTCTAGTGAAGTTTCAGCAAAGCTGATGGGCAGTTCTCAAACCAAAGTTGCTGTTGCAAAGAATCTCACATTTCCCAAGAATGGGCAGCCTGCCTTAGTACCCCTGATACTCTTGCCTCTGTGTGTGGGGATAGATTTCAGAACACAGTGCCTGAGGCCCTTGGTCAACAACTCAGAGACATGAGGATATTCATGGCAGCTACAGATGATCCTTTTTACACTTTTGGATTTTTTTTTTAACCATATGAATATTTTATTTAAAAAGTGAAAAAAGGTGACATAAGCACATTATCAGAAAAAAATGTTAAAACAATTACTTTTACAAAGTAAGGCTAGGTTTGAGAACACTGAGATGTGACTATTGCTTTTTGTTATCAACTCTTTGGTATTGCTTGTTTTTTTTTTTTTTTTAATCTATGTATATTTCTTACTTTGATAATTTTTTTTTTTTTTTTTTTTTTTTTTTTTTTTTTTTTTTTTATTTTTTT
>CAUYPK010127825.1:0-13893 GCA_963574355.1 Loris lydekkerianus
AAAAAAAGATCATGGTTACTGTATGGTGGTCAGCGGCTGGTGTGATTCACTATAACTTTCTGCAACCAGGCCAAACCATCACAGCAGAGTCCTATTGTGAGGAAATCTATGAAATGTACTGAAAATTGCGTCAGCAGCAGCCAGCACTGGTCAACAGAAGAGGTCTGATCCTGCTCCACGACAATGCCCAGCCACACGTCTCACAAATCACCGTCCAAAAATTAAAGAAATTGAGCATCGAAGTTCTGCCCCACCCACCATACTCCCCAGACCTCTAACCAACCAACTACCATCTTTTCAAGCACTTTGATAACTTTCTCACCTGTAGAGCCTTTGCCAATCAGGACCTAGCAAAAACGGCCTTTGTTGACTTCATCGAATCCCGAGCACCCAATTTTTATGCTGATGGAATTAATCGACTTGTGTTACGTTGGCAAAAGTGCACTGATTCAAATGGCGCTTATTTCGATTAAATTGAATAAATATTCACTGAGATATTATAGTTTAAAGTAGACTCATAAAAACGGACAAAACTTTTAAAATGACCTTTATATATATATCACAGCTTGTTAATCCATTCTTGGGTTGGTGGGCATTTAAGCTCTTCCCACATTTTGGAGATTGTAAATTGAGCTGTGATAAACAGTCTAGTGCAAATGTCTTTATAATAAAAGGATTTTTTTTCTTCTGGGTAGATGCGCAGTACTGGGATTGCCAGATCAAATGGGAGGTATAACTTGAGTTTTTTCAGGGTTCTCCATACTTCCTTCCAAAAAGGTTGTTTTAGTCTGTATTAGTTTGCAGTCCCACTAGCAGTGTAAAAGTGCTCCCTTCTCTCCACATCCACACCAGCATCTGCAGCTGTGAGACTGTGTGATGTGGGCCACTCTCACTGGGGTTAGGTGATATCTCAGAGTGGTTTTCATTTGCATTTCTCTGACAATTAGGGATACTGAGCATTTTTTTCATATGTTTGTTAGCCACTCGTCTGTCTTCCTTAGAGAAGGTTCTGTTCATGTTTCTTGCCCAGTGATATATGAGATTGTTGGATCCTTTTTTGTTGTTGATCAATTTAAATTCTCTATAGATACCACTTATCAAGTTTTTGTCTGATTCATAATGTGCAAATAACTTTTCCCACTCTGAAGGTTGTCTCTTTGCTTTGGTTGTTTCCTTAGCTGTTCAGAAGTTTTTCAGTTTAATTAGGCACCATTTGTTTATTTTTGTTGTTATTGCAATCTCCATGGCAGTCTTCTTCATAAAATCTTTTCCCAGGCATCCTCAAGTGTTTTCCTCACACTTTCTTTGAGGATTTTTATTGTTTCATGCCTTACATTTAAATCTTTTATCCATCTTGAATCAATTTTTGTAAGTGGTGAGAGGTGCGGGGCCAGTTTCAGTCTTTTACATGTGGATATCCAGTTCTCCCAGCACCATTTATTAAATAGGGATTCTTTTCCCCAGGGTATGTTCTTCTTTGGTTTCTAAAACATCAGGTGGCTGTAAGAGGTGAGTTTCATCTCATGGTTTTCTATTCAGTTCCAAAAGTCAATGTCTCTATTTTTTGTGCCAATGCCATGCTATTTTCATTACTATGGCCTTATAGTATAGCAGAAAGTCTGGGATAGTGATACCTGAGGCTTTGTTTTTATTACTAACAAATTCTTTGCTATACAGAGTTTCTTCTAGTGCCACATGAAATGAAGAATTATTTTTTCCAATTCTTGAAAGCATGATGATAGTATTTTAACGGGAATTGCATTGAATCTGTAGATTGCTTTGGGTATTATAGACGTTTTGACAATGCTGATTCTCCCCTGTCATGAGTATGGCATACCTTCTCACTACCTTCCCTCAATGGCAACCACCTAACTGCTGAGACCTTCTCAGTATGGCTGCCTTGCCAGTCCCCAAACCTATGGCAAACTCACTTCAACTGGCATTCAAACCTGGTTGCTGTATATTGTTCAAGTCTGCCTACTCTTCCAAGCTTTCCACTCAACACACAGCCTCCCCCAACTACTGGAAATTCTGGAAAGGCTTTCCTCCCATCCCAGACTTCTGTGGTAGAGCAACCAATTCCAGCCAATCACAATCACTTGCCTAATTCACCAGATATCCACTTCTCTGGATCATTCATTCTATCCATCTCACCTCCTCCTCCCTAAGATATGGCTCTGGGTAAGGTCCCCTTGCCAGGTATGGCTGGGTTCTCTCTTTTTCCCCATCATTCGAGGAGAGCTCAGGTGAATGATTCTTCTGGTCCGCCATCTTGATCTGCCCTCTGGTATCAGTTTTAAATACTTGTTATAACCATAGGGTGTTTTTTATAAGCTTCATGGTAACCACAATGCAAAATCCTATAGTAGATAAACTGAACATAAAAAGTTAAAATAATAATAATAATAAGCATACTACCAAAACTACATAATTCCAAAGGAAGACAGTAAGAAAAGAAGAAAGAAGGATACAAGTTACACAACTAGAAAACAAGTACTAAAAATGTAGCAGTAGGCCTTCTCTACCAATAGTAACAGTGATTGTAAATGGACTAAATTGTACAATTAAAAGATACAGAGTCACCAAATGGATTAAAAAGACAAAACCAAATTGCATGCTGCCTAAAAGAAATTCACTTCACCCAGCAAGGTGCACACAGACTGGAAATAAGGAAATGGAAAAGATATTCTATGCAAATAGAAACAAAAAGAGTAGGCTAGCCATACTTAGATAAAACAGATTTTAAGTCAAAAATTGTAAATCAAAAAAGAGACAAATAAGGACATTATATAGTGATAAAGGGGTCAATTCAACAAGAGGATAAATAATAGTAAATATACATATATATTTATATACCAAATATATAAAGCAAAGATTAATAGATCTAAAGGGAGAGATTGACTGCAAAACCTGAATAGAAGGGGATTTCAATACCCCACTTTCATTAATAGACAGATCATTCAAGCAGAAAATCAACAAAGAAATATCAGAGTTAAACTATACTATAGATCAAATGAGTGTAACAGATGTTTACAGAACATTTCCTCTAAATGCTGTAGAATGCACATTCTTTTCATCAGCACATGGAACACTCTCAAGCCATACCATATGTTAGGCCACAAAATAAGTCTCAAAATTTTTTAAATTGAAATTATATTAAGTACTTTTTTCTGAATACAGTGGAATAAAATTAGAAATCAACAAGAAGAGATATCTTGGAAACCGTACACGTACAAATACATGAAAATTAAACATTCTCCAAAATGGCAAATGGCCAGTGAAAAAGTTAAGAAGGAAATTAGAAAATTCTTTGAAACAAATGAACATGGAAATCCAACACACCAGAATGTATAGAATACATAAAAAGTGGCACTAAAAGGAACACGTATAGCAACAAATAACTATATCAAAAAATAAGAAGCCCCAAGTAAACAATGCAACTGAAGGAATTAGGAGAGCAAGGATAAACCAAAGTCAAAATTAATAGAATGAAAGAAATAATAAATATTACAGCATAAACAGATAAAATTGAGATTAAAAAATACAAAAGATCAGCAAAACAAAAAGTCAATTTATTGAAAAAGTACACAAAATTGAAAATCTGTCCCTGGACTAAGAAAAAAGAAAGAAGACTCAAATAAAATCAGAAACAAAAGAAGCAGAATTATAACTGATACCACAGAAATACAAAAGATCATGAGAGACTATAATGAACAACTATACAATTTCCAATTTGTTGTTTTTTTCCAAAAAATTGGAAACCCCAAAGGAAATAGAAATTCTTAGACAAATATCCATCTACTAAAATGGAACAGTAGTGAGAACAAGATTAAAACAGTAATAAAAATTCCCCCATGAAAGAAAAGTCCAGTATCTGATGAATCCACTACTGAATTCTACCAAATACTTAAATAACCAATAGCAATTCTAATCCAACTCTTAAAAAAAAATTAAGAGGAAGGAATACTTCCCAACTCTTTCTACAAAGCCAACATTACCCTCATAAGAAAATCAGGCAAGAACATAAAAAAAAGAAAACTATAAGCCAATTATCACTGATAAACAGATGTAAAAAAGCTCAGCAAAGTACTAGCAAACTGAATTGAACAACACAGTAGCCCTTTGACTAAGGAACACTCTAAGAGGAAATGTGCAAATTGAGGCATGCAGTCATCACAACCACCAGTATGATACACAGCACGCTGCTGGATACTCTTTGTTTTCTTACTAATCAAAATAATTCACCCAATTGGTTTTAGTTTCAATGTTTTATATTTATATTTATAAAAAGTAATATGCAAACAAAAAAATCAATATGAAATAGTGAACCTTTGCCATATCAATAAAAAATTAATAATCTTCTTTTATACAGTACAATTCAAAACATGGTTTGATGCATAATCCAACATTACATTGTATGCACTGATATTGTGGTTAGCTTTGCTTTTTATGTTTTGTGCAAACATCACATCTCTGGTGGGCATTTTGTTTGCAAAATGAACAATGCCTACAGGCATCATTGGCATCAAAAGAACATCTTGATTGAATGCCTAAAGGTATTGTTCTCACCAAAGGAACATCTTCTTTGAATGCCTACAGGTTTATTCACAGTTAAAGGTTAAAGAATTCATTCACCATGATCAAGTGGTATTCACACAAGGATGCAAGGATAGCTTAGTACATAAAAATCAATAAACATAATGCATCATATCAAAAGAAAGGATAAAAATATATGATCATTTCAATAGATACTGGAAAAGCATTCAATAAATGTTAATACTCTTCATGATACAAACCCTCAAAAAATTGAGTACAGAAGGAACACACCTCAATAGGATAAATGTCATGTATGATAAGCTCACAGCTAACATAAGGAGCTGGGGAAAAGTAAAGGCCTTTCCACTAAGATCTAGCACACCACTCTAATTCAACACAATCCTGGAAGTCCTAGCTATAGCAATCAGGTAAGAGAAAGAAATATACGGGCAGCCAATTTGGAAAGGAAGAAATCAAATTATTCTTATCTGCAGATGATATGATCTTATATTTAGAAAACATTGGCAGTGCATGTGGCTCAAAGAAGTAGGGTGCCGGACCCATATGCCGAGGTGGCGGGTTCAAGCCCAGCTCTGGCCAAAAACTGCAAAAAAAAAAAAAAAAAAAAGAAAGAAAGAAAAACCTAGAGACTCCACCAGAAAAACTCTTAGAACAGATAAATAAATTTAGTAAAATTGTAAGATTCAAAATCAACATACTAAAATCAGTAGCATTTCCAAGACATCAAGAAAGCAATCCCATTTACCATAGCTATAAAAAACATAAAGCACCTTAGGGTGGCACCTGTGGCTCAAGGAGCAGGGCAACAGCACCATATACCAGAGGTGGTGTGTTTGAACCCGGGCCCAGCCAAAAATCACAAAAATAAAATAAAATAAAGTACTTAGAAATAAATTTAACCAGCAAAGTGAAAGATCTCCACAAGGACAAGTATAAAACACTACTGAAATAAATTGAAGAGGATACCAAAAAAATCAAAAGATGTTTCATGCTCATGGATTAGAAGAATTAATATTGTTAAAATTTCTATACTAACCAAAGTGATATACAGATTCAATACAATCTCTATCAAAATATCAATTACCTTTTCACAGACATGGGGGAAAAAAATTTCTAAACTTTATATAGAACCACAAAAAACCCTGAATAGCTAATGTCATCTTGAGCAAAAAGAACAAAGTTGCCAGCATCATACAATCTGATTTTAAATTATACTACAAAGCTATATTAACCAAAAACAGCAAGGCAGTGGCAGGAAAAGAGACACCTACACCAAGAGAACAGAATAGAGAATCCAGAAATAAATTCATGCTCTCACAGCCAACTCATTTTCTTTAATATTTTTATTTATTTATTTATTTTAATTTTATTTTTTATTTTTTTGGAGACAGAGTCTCACTATGTCACCCTCAGTAGAGTGCTATGGCGTGACAGCTCACAGCAACCTAGAACTCTTGGGCTTAAGCAATTCTCTTGCCTCAGCCTCCTGAGTAACGGAGACTACAGGCACCCACCACAACACATGACTATTTTTTGGTTACAGTTGTCATTATTGTTTAGCAGGCCCGAGCCGGGCTCAAACCTGCCAGCCTTGGTGTATGTATGTGGCTGGTGCCCTACTCACTGGGCTCTGGGCACCAAGCCCCAACTAATTTTTGACAAAGTCACCAAGAACATTCACTGGGGAAAGGTTAGCCTCTTTAATAAGTAGCACTGGGGAAACTGGATATTCACACACAAAAGAACAAAACTAATATCATTTTTAGCATTTACAGAATTAACTCAAAATGGATTAAAGACTTAAATGTAAGACCTAAAACCATGAAACTAGTAAAAGAAAACATTATGGAAATGCTCCAGGGCATTGATCTGGGAGATAATTTTTGTGCATAACTATAAAAGCACAGGCAACAAAAACAAAAGTAGACAAATGGGGTTACATAAAGCTAGAAAGCTTCTGTACAGCAAAGAAAAGAATCAGCCAAGGGAAGAGACAACAGAATGGGAGAAAATATTTGCAAACTTGTCATCCAACCAAGGATAACCAGAATATATAAGGAATTCAAATGACTCAATAGCAAAAAATTAAAACAAATAATCTGATTTTAAAATCGGCAAAAGATCTAATAGACCTTTTTTTTTTTTTTTTTAAATAAAACATACAAATAGCCAATGAGTATATATAAAGAAGCTCACCATCACTAATTATCAGGGAAAGACAAATTTTTTTTTTTCTTTTTTTTCTTTTTTTTTTTTTTTTGCAGTTTTTGGCCAGGGCTGGGTTTGAACCCACCACTTCCGGCACATGGGGCCTGCACCCTACTCCTTTGAGCCACAGGTGCTGCCCGGAAAGACAAATCTTAATCACAATGGGAAATCACTTCACCTCAGTTAAAATGGCTATTATCAAAACAACAAAAAAAGGTAAGATGGAGAGAAAGGGGAACATTTGTACATCGTTGGTAGGAATGTAAAATAGCAAAGCCACTATGGAGAACAGTATATAGTTTCCTTTAAAAACTAAAAAATAGAACTACCACATCATCTAGCAATCTCACTGCCCAGTATATATCCAGAATAAAAGAGATCAGGATATTAAAGAAGTATCTGCACTCCCATGTTTATTGCAGCCCTGTTCACAGTAGCCAAAATATGGAATCAACAGGCAGAATGGAGACCGAAGACCCAATTCTTGGCAAGACAAAACACCCCCAGAAAAGGGGGGGAACACAGAAATAAGCTAAGAAAGGTGGAATAAAAACAGTTTTGCTAGTTTACTTTTAAACCAGCCACTAAATATTTGATCTGAGTCATTTTCTGATATTCCTAGAAGCCTAGCCTGTAGGGAATACAGCTTACCAACACCCCTGCTAGGTCTATGAACACTCCTAAGAAATAATGGCCACAGAGGAAGCTGTGTGCAAGGCCTGGCAAGAAACATTGACTAGGCTGTTCCCTGCCCAGTCAATAGTCTAAGCAAATACCCATTGTGGAGATTTGTATTTGGCCAGGGCAAAAATCAAGGGAACAGCTCAAGCCCTGAAACATAGGCAGGAGGGTTTTATATACCCTTATAACAGAGGAAGATGCCTCTGGGCTGGAGATAAGAGGAAAATTCCTCTTCCCCACCTATTCTTCAGAGGAGCCTGATCCATGGCATCTGCTCCACAGTGAACTAGTGAGGATTAACTTCCTCCAAGGAGACTGCATGTGCGACCACAGACAGGAGGTTACCCTTGCACAAGTCTCAAATGTTAGATTTCCCAAGGCTACTCAGACCCTTAAAGTTAATGATTATAGATAAAATAAGAGCTGACATGCTTACTCAGAAAAACTGCTGACAGGTTTGTTCCCTTCCTCAGCTTACCCTCTGGGCTAAATGAGTAAATAGCCTTCAATAAAAGCTGAGTGGAACAAATATCAGGGCCATCTGCTGGACCCCACAAACTACCAATGGTCCCCTATGTTTCCCACCTTTGAAAACTCTGTTTGGTGTGTCCTGTCTCTTTATCTCTAGCTGCTTCTAACTTTACTTTTTTTCTTCAGTCCATCACCACCAGCTCCACAGGTCTTAAAGGACCCTGTCCCCAGGGAGGGACCCCAGAAGAATCAATCTAACTGTCTGCCTACAGATGAATGGATAAGGAAAATATGATATATACACACAGGGAAAAATTATTCCATCATGAAAAAGAATAAAATTCTATCATTCATAACAACATGGGTTGAACTAGAGGTCATTACATTAAGTGAAATAAGCCAAGCATGGAAAGACAAACACCACATACTCTTACTCATCTCTGGGAGCTACAAAAGTGGATCTCACAGCAGTAGAGAGTAGAATGGTGGCTACCACAGGCTAGGAAGGGAAGTAGGCAGAGAAAGATGAAGTGGGTTCGTGGGCACAAAAATACAGTTAGATAGGAGTAAGTTCTACTGATAGTATAGTGGGGAAATTATACTTAACAGTAATTTATTGTATATTTCAAAATAGCTAGAACAGAAGAATTGTAATTTCCCAACACAAGAAAATGTCTGAGGTTACAGATATTCTAATTACCCTGATTTGATCATTATCCATTGTATGCCACGTCTGACAATCAAGTTTGTGAACTCATCCTAGAAAAAGTGCTACATACCTCATTGCTAAAGATCACTATGGTCACCTTTGAAGTACTCCCCTTAGGAAGCTATGTGCTGATGCCAGCACCTCATCCACCCTTAATAGCAATTTTTGGAACTCTTTTTCTAGAATGGCCATCAAACATGTTGTTATATTACCCTTGATGTCCTGAATGTCATCAAAATGTCTTCCTTTCAATATTTTCTTTGTCTTCAGATAAAGAAAAACATCCGCTGGCAGCCAGATCAAGTGAATAGGAAGTGTGTTCCAATGCAGTTATTTGTTCACTGGTTAAAAACTCCCTCAGAGTCAGTGCTGTGTGAGCTGGTGCATTGTTGTGATGCAAGAGCCATGAGTTGTTGGCCAAGATTTATAGTTAAGATTTTCCTGTTTCTCTATGGACGTTTACTTGGTCTATATGCTTCTCATCGTCAACCAAAAATTATGACACACAGATCCACAAATTTTTGCAATGTTTTCATCAGTTCTGCTTATTTCTGCCTTCCCTGACTTTTCTTCATCAGTGACACTTTCTCTTACCTCAGAAAAGCATTTAATCCATTTGTACACTGCCATTTTCTTTATGGCATTATCCCCATAAACTTGGACTAACATGTCCCTGATTTCACTTCTACTCTTGCTAAGTTTAGCAAGAAATTTATGAATATTTGTTCATTGTTCTGATTCAACCTCCACAACATTCTCCTGACAGCACACAAAAATATGCAACAACAATAATGAAACACTCAGCAGGACACTGCAACATGTTGACACAAACACAGCTGTGAGACACTGATACATCATGGTTGTGAAACCTTACTGAGTTGCTTGTACAGTGCTGCCTACGTAAGCTCACAGGGGCAACTTCGCAAATTTAATTGTCAGACCTAGTACCAATATATCTTAGTTGTGCATATTTTTGTGATGCATTTTTGTGATGTTTGTGATATTACATACGTCACAAAAAATATGCACAACTAAGATATATTGGTTCAAAAAGTACAAAAAATAAAAATAAAGCTATCAATATAAAAAAGAAAGAAAATAGTTGGAGAAAAAATGATATGCAAAACAGTATCCTTGTAGTTTCCATAGTAAACCTTTCCTCATCAGTAAGAAATTACTTACTTCTAGACTTCTAATATAAGTCTCCTACCCAATTAAAAACACTGAACCTAGTATTTTTGCATAAAAATTATCTTGTTTTTATTTAAAATTTTGACATTTTGTTCATCATTAATTTCTTTGCATTGATTCCTTTTAAAGATTATACAATAACATGAGATTTCTGCCTGTTCTTTGCAATCCTGTGGAAATGGAGTCCAGGAAGAAGCTCAGAGCCAAAATCAGTTAACTGTGGATGACAATTTATTTTCCCTTCTGGCAAATAGCTAACTCCCCAATTAACTTCTTCATTCAGAAAATGCTTTTTCTCAGCTAAGCTAAAAGGAGCTCCTGACAAGCAATAAAAATTTTAGTGCTGCACTACAGATACTCAGGGTCTATATTACTTGAACTTTTACATTTTAAAAGGTTGTGAGGGCAAAAAAAAATCACTCTAAAAGCATTTAGTCCATCAAATGTGTTCAAGCCCAAGAGTTTGCTGCATTTTAATTATTCAGACAACTGCTTTGAATGTAAAAATATTTTCAAGAATTAGAAAATCAGAAAGAAAATGGAATGAGCAACATTCTGCCTAAATAGACAAAATTTGAAAATTACGTTTTTATAAAAGGCATTTTTTAAAACTTTATACCTCAGATATAAAATAATCGTAGTGAAGCAAGCCTTTTTTCCTCCAAGAGACTTTAAGAAAGAACATTCATAAAGCCACAAATCCCCCCTTCAGAGATGTAGATAGCCATAGCAGAAATAACATATGGCTGCACAAATAATCAGGTTCAGAAATACCAGAAAAACACTGCATTTAAGTACAAAGACATACAGAGATCAATCAAGACACAGCAATCTCACAGATTTTGAAAGGGATTCCTTGCCTGTCTCACTAAAAATTTAAAATAACCTAAAAGGGCACATAAAATCCAACCAAATAATATAAGTCAAAACATAAAACAAAAACAAAAAGAAAAACAACTTTCCAGACATAAAATGTAGCCAGAAAAGAAGCTAAAATGTGTCTCCAGAATAAATAATCATGAGCAGAACCATGTCTAATATTCTCTGGCTTCCCACTGGAAGAGAAGTTAAAATAGATACTGAAAGGGGAGTTTAGAAATTTAGAAAGACCCTGAAGGGTTATCTGTTAATAAATCCCCATAGTATAGAAATGGAAACGAGAGAGACAGTCTCCCCAGCCGGTAGAAAGCTCATCTTTCCTCCCAGTTTATATCCTTCCTATTTGTATTGCTTCCACCCTAGAACTTGTCTCTGTTTTTCCTTCTGTGAAAATTCCCAGTGGATAACCACAGAGGGGGATCAGGAGGATGCAGAGGTTATAGGCTGATAAGTATTGATGAAGCTGGTTAATAATCAATTAATCAGAAAACATGTTAAGTATTGATTGCTCACCAGTCAGTGTGATAGTCATTGGCGTGACAGGGAGGTGTCATGAAGGTCTCAACAAGATATGAACATATTAGTGAAACCATCAATTTTCTGATTCCAACCTCATTTAAAAAGACAAAGATTTCTAAATCTTACAGATCTATTGGAGATTTTTAACCACTGTTAAATTTTTCTTTTATAATCCTAGAAAGGTTTTAAACTTCTTGACCTATCTTTAAGAGTCTGTGATACAATTGCAGCCCTGTTACACGTAGCTCAGTTAGTAGGAACTGTGTGCTAGCTGTGGGAAAGGGAGGCAGACGTTACCATAATCTAATACTCCAGCCAACCACCTGGCTGGATGTGATTCCTCACCTGAAAGGGAAGGGGATCTCAATGTATTTCTTAAACTTTCTTACTTTCTCCTTTTAATACATATTCCCCAAAATAATGAGGTTGGAAGACACCATAGTTGTCCGTTTATGGAAGACTTGTCCGTTTATGGAAGCAGCAACCAGCCAGAAAAAGGAGTCCCAATGTTGCCATGGTGCTCATCAATTATAAAACCATTCCACCAGAAATCTCACTCCCTTGAAAATTGAAGTCCCCGAGTGAGAAAATTGTCATATCAGTTGGATGAAGGGGAAGTTGCAAAGTCTAAGACAGGAAAGCTCAGGGACAAGTGAGTCAGTCATGTGATCTCTAGCAGTAAGTTTCTGAGAATGTGTCCCTGACTGGGGAAACCTCCTGTTAGAGATCACATGACTCCTACAGCTGAAAAATTTAACTTCCTTTAAAAATAAAAAGAAAGAAAAACATAGGCATGCACAGAGAGAGATGTGCTTTTAGGAAAGTGATGAAAAGAAAAAGACATGCTGGCAAGATGATGAAGTTCGTTTTCCACAGACTCCATCTGCATAATCAAGGGGTGTGGAAATAGTCTATTTCATGCACTTATGTTGTAGAGTACTGATTTACACATGTCCTGGCTCTGAATAAGCAGGTGGGCATTGCCACTGAGGTGGTCGTCCTGGGCCACGTGAACTGTGCTCTCTGAGGTCCCTGCGGTGATGCTGTGACTCCCGCTCCTCCGCCAGCCCAGAGTGTGGGTGAGGACAGAGTGTGAGCATCGCACAGGGAAGAACAGTAAGTGACACGTGGACTGTGAGCTGCTGGTGGCCACCTTCGACCAACCTAGTCCGCTGAGGAGCAGCACAGATGTTCTGCAGAGTGAGGACCTGAAACAGAAGCAGAGAGAAAAGTGGGTGGGAGTCAGGCAGAGCCCACAAGTCAAATTGTTTTGTTGCTTTTTGTTTGTAATGCAAAACAAACTCTGTGCTAGAAAAGCCTCTGACTACCAGATGGGGGTTGTCGGGATTGAACTTCACACGCACAAGCCACGAAGGCAGCCACTGTATGTCCGCTCGGGTGTGCGTATGTGAACCTGCCCACAAAGGTGGCATAAGCTGTAACTCGCAGAGAAACATAGCTTTCAGATAGACCAGGTTCTGTGGAAATTGCAGGCTCATACAGGAAAAAAATACACTTTGAAACAAGAAATGTAAAACATGTAGGAGGGAAATTGAGCTCTTGACAGAGAAGTGAAACATTTTCACCATAGAATTGTTAGAAACAAATAGCTTCTGGCCTAATATAGCCTTCTGTACTATTTTAGAAATGCCTCCAATTTCTCTTCTACATTAAAACAGCTGACATGCTAATTTTCACATTTTGTATACTCTTGAAAATAAGAACAAAATATTTACCATCTGCAAAATTATCTTATTTCTTTGGCCTTATATACAGACTGCTGAAGAAATAAACACAAGTCAGTCCTTAGACTCGACTCTATTGTTCCTAAGTCATTAAAGGCAACAAAGCAATGCTGTAGAAAGAATTTGGACTGAGTCAAGAAATGTGGAAAAACTTTGGTTTTGAATTTAACATTTACAAGTCATGAATTTACAGCTTTGGCAATCATGATGAGAAAGGTCAGCTCAGCCAAAGGAAGAGCCCAAGAGGAGATGGGCACAGTCAGCTACCCCTGCTACTGCAGAAGTGGAAAGGAAACCAAAAAAGGCAGCCGCAAAGGATAATCTGCAAGCAAAAAAAAACTGCAAAGGAAAAGGAAGCAAAGGGGACACAGGCCCAGTGGCTAAGCAAGAAACTAAAGAAGATTCACTTCCAAAAAATGGGGAAACTAAAACTGAGGCGCGTCCAGCTGCTGATGAAGCAGGAGCGAAGGAAGCCCAGTCTGATGAACATCGTACACTACTGCAGCGTCACCGTGGGTCCCTGCCTCCCTTCTCATACAATCCAGAGGAATATCTTTATCAGCTGTTTCATAAATGAAAGTTTTTTAGTAGCTCTAGAAAGATTTTTAGGAAGGAGGAAATCCCACCTCATCCCATTTTTGGGGGGTAAATGCTTTTTTTTTTTTTTAAAGCAGTGAAATCGTTTGCTGTTTTTTTTTATATATACAATTGGGATAAAGTGTGGGATATTAAATTATGGGAGACTTTGACAGTCTTGGGTGTCAGCTTAACATCCCATAGATCAGGGGTGGCGAACACGCGGCTCTCAAGCCGCATGCGGCTCCCAGCCAAAATGAATGCGGCTCTTTGCCTCTTATCATTATTTTGTATACTGTGGCTCTTTGCCAAGTTTGGATTTTGTTATGCTGCTTCTGAGGAGGGACCTCTGAGGAG
>CAUYPK010127827.1:0-12996 GCA_963574355.1 Loris lydekkerianus
ACTCAAGTGATTTATGCTTGATCATAGTTAAAGGGGAAACCGACCCCAACCCCTTCATTTTTTGTTTGGTAATGGTGCTTGGTACTGTGTTTTCAAAACACCACTAACCCCCCCCCCCAAAAAAAAAAAAAAAAAAAAACCCTACTGCTTGAGGATTACATGGTAAATGAAATCTGTTGTCTATATCCTTTTCCTGTGCCCAGTCTTGGCCATCATATCCAGTGAAATGTGTGCCGCAGTCACTATCAATGTCTGGAGGGTATTTAAACCTGACTCTGACTTGCTCCAAGCCTTTAAAGATGGCTGTTTGGTTTGCCCTTTCACAAGGGAAGGTATGCAAATAGTCCTGTGACAATATGCACATATGTTAGTGCACACTTTTGTCCCTTACTTGCAGGGACCAAATGGAGTCTATTTGCCAGTCTCTCACTGGGGCATCTGTCTTATGTATGTATCCTGGTATATGTGAAAGTGCAGGGGGGACAAACTGAGTTTGTTACTGCCACCACTCATCTGCATAGTGGAGGGGCAGTCCTGCTCCCTTAGCAATTTTCCAGCACACTGTGCACTGTAATGCCCACTATATTTATGTGTATAATCAGCTAGCTTAGATGACTTCGAGGGAGCCAGTGTTCTAATTTTTGCCTGGGTTTGTGCTTCCATGTTATTGGGAGGCAGATTTGACCAGTGTGCTGAAATGTGATACAAAATTAGGCTTGCAGTGGGTTCTGGTAGCCTCTCCCAAATGTCGTTCCACATGACAGCTCCCCAAAAAGGTTTTTTAAGCACATACAAGTCATCTTTGGTCCATTAAGCAAGCCTAGTTGTAAGACCCTTAAATATTGCCCAGCTATCTGTACAAAGGACTATAGGCCATGGCTCATGGATACAAACATAGCATGCAGGGCAAAGTTCTGACTGCTTTGTTGAATCCCCTCTCAAACCAGGTCATATCTGTGGTTGTTCAGCTACTGCTGTCCATACACAAGTGTTAGCTCAGCTTGACCCATCCGAGTACAAGTGTTTTCAGCAATAGGGGCCGTTGCTTCATGTATGGTTGGAGGCATTTCCTGTGAGGGCTCCACCGTAGGGGCAGCATGGTCTCTGTGTACCTTCAGAGAGTGTGCAGTTCACCTCCCAAGGGACTTGGGGAGAGGACATTGTGTTATTGTAAGTATATGTGCTGCTTCTGTAAGATGGAGGCTTTAGCAATAGCTGAGACAGGCCTGGCAAACAGCTCTCTTTCCAGCCCTTACTAAGAAGACCTGTCCTCATTCTTACTGGCAAAGCAGCAGTTAGTTATGGGTCCAACTTGCTGCAAGGCCTTGTATAGCTCAGGACCTGTTGTTCAATCGGAAAATAGTGGGTCTTAGCACCCTTCCACAGCTGTGACCAAAATCCTAGGGAGATGTCTTCCCCATACTGGACTTGCCAGAGGGCCCAAAGATATAGTGCCCTAGAAAGGGGAGAACCTAAAGTTTGCACTTCAGCTACTGGTGTTTTAGTCTTTGCAAATGCATCTTCTTTTTTTTTTTTTTTTTTTTTTTGTGGTTTTTGGTCAAGGCTGGTTGCCTCCGGCATATGGGGCTGGCTCCCTACTCCTTTGAGCCACAGGCACTGCCCTGCATCCTCTTATTTTTATCCCAACCTCAACTTGCTCCCTCTTTACTAGTCAGTTTAGGGGATATAAGCATTGAGCTAATTGTGGAATAAAGCCTGCCAATATCCCAAAAGACCTAGGAAACATTTTAACTGTTTTATTTCTTTATTAACTGTTTTAGATATGAAAGATGATTGAATTTAGTCAATGACTGCACCTGAGATAAGGTGTGTCCTACCTGACCAGTGACCCCTAGGAACCTCACAGCCAGTTGTGGGCCTTGTGCCTTTTGTGAGTTGATGGCCTGTCCCCTGGATTGGAGAAGGGTGCATAATGCATCAAGGTGTTGCTATAGCAATGATAAATCTTCAAAGGTTCACATAATATCATCAACGTAATGAAACTGGTTTAACAGCATGGGGCAGCTGACTTAAAGTTACTCTAGCACTCATTACATGAAAAATGGTGGGGTTTTGTTGAAGATAACCCTGGAGCAATGCTTGGAATGTTTTTTGTTGGCCAGTCTAAGTAAAAACAAATTGACCCAGTGAGTCAGGGTGTAAAAAGATGCCAAAAAAGACACTGACTAAATTGAATGCAGTATAAGTGCCTATAATTTGTATTAGTTCTGTTATTTAGCTTATATTGAGCATGGCAGCATATATCTCAGGGACCGCCTTATTTAATTCCCAGTAGTCCACTGTCATGTGCTAGGTAACATTAGGTTTTCTAACTGGCCAAACAGGACAGTTGAAGGAACTTTGAGTTGGCTGAATAATATTAACTTCGACCGTTTCCTGTATGGTGGCTGTGATTTCTTCTATTCTACCAAGACGTTGGTATTGTGTCACATTAATAATATGCTGTGGGGGAGGGAGGTGTCTGAGTTCCCATTTTGCTTCCTCTCTTAAAATGGTTTTTATTGCCCAAATCCATAGATGAATTCTTCCATAGCTATTTTTAAAGAGCATCCTAAAAGGACATGCATACCCAAGATGTTTCCTGGAATAGGTCAGATAAAGACAATAGGGTAAGCAAGGGGGTTTCACCCAATACCAAGAAGGAGACAAGTTTGTTTTATTGACTTGTTTGTTCTCAGTAATCACCTATGGCTGGCACCTTGCCAGGGTCTCTTTCTGGGTTTCCATGGAGTAAAGTGTGCTTTGCACCTGTGTCTGCTAAAGCTAAAGTCCTCTACTTGTTGCTTGGAGTCCAATAGCTTGTGTGCTCCACACGGGACCTTCCGTCACTTCCTATTGCTTTTTTTTTTTTTTTTGAGACAGAGTCTCACTTTGTCACCCTCAGTAGAATGCCGTGGTGTCACAGCTCACAGCAACCTCCAGCTCTTGGGCTTAGGCGATTCTCTTGCCTCAGCCTCCTGAGTAGCTGGCGCCCACCACAACACTTGGCTATTTTGTTTTATAGCAGTTTGGCAGGGGCTGGGTTCGAACCTGCCACTCTTGGTATATGGGGCCGGCACCCTACTCACTGAGCTACAGGTGCCACCCCACTTCTTGTTGCTCTTAAAGAGAGAGACTAGGCTGGGGGAGAGTCCACCACTGGAATGCAGAGAGTTCTTTTACTTGGAGTTTCCTCTCTTCCTTCCTCTTCTCCTGGTCAGGTGCTGGGAAGAGGCCTAAACTGCTGATGAGGAGTCCCAGCCTTCCAAAGTCCATCAGTACAATGTTAGGTTACTAATCTATCCTTCCTTTGTCTACCCCAGCTGAGATCAGATCATAGGGTTTTCTGGTAATACTAACTGGGCCTTTTAGACCTCCTTTTAAAATTCTAACAGACTAGGCATCTCCTTTTTTTCCTCTTTCCCTTGGTAATTAATTAGACCATATCCCTTCCCTTTTTGTTTGCCCAAGATCAATGATTCCACCCCCACATCACCACATCTTGTTCCATGAGGAGGCTTGAGGGGGGTGTGAGAGAGCCATGCCAATCCCCAAGGGATGTGGGAGGAACTTTGTAACAACTTATTCTCCATGCCCAGGGTAAACACAGCTCCATCTTGTCCTTCAAATTGTTGGGCATATCTGGCCTGTCACATGCCCAACTCCCTTAAATTGCTCTGTGCTTCCTCTGGAGGTGGCCATGATAGGATATGACCAAGTTAGTCCCGTTCATTTGGCCAGGTCTCTCTCCTGGCCATGATAATCCAGGCCATAAGACTAGAAGTGCCCTCTACAGTTCTGGCATTGTGTGAAAGGTGTCTCAAAGTAGATTGACAGGTTATGTAGCTCATGTTGTTAGCTTCATTCCTGCTAAAGACATGCCATTGCCACCAGTGTCCCCACAGTCGCACCATCTATATGACTAAGCTTTCTCTTGGCAACTGTGTAAGCATTTTTGGTATATCCAATAATCCTGCTGAGGTATAGTTTCAGATAGTTAAGATTTCCTGAAGAGGCTGTTATCGCCCATCTGCCTCTGTTGGGCTTTTCCTTTCTGCTATGTGAGAGATCTTGCTCTCAAAAGGGGAAAATAATTACCCTTCTCCTCACAGATAACCTCTGTGTCTTCATCTGACTCACTAGTTGGTTCCCAGGAATTCCAGGTCTGAACATCCTAGTCTAGTTTACCAAGGACAGCTTGTAGTTAGGTTGGCACTCCTCCCAGACCCAGGGCTCATATACCATAGAGAAAGGGTAGACATGCTCCAGAAGGAAGGTGCAGGATAATTTAAGTTCACCCTTCAGGGAAAAAAAAGAATGCTATGTGCAGCTGGGCCTGGTGGCTCACACCTGTAATCCCAACATTCTGGGAGGCCAAGGTGGGAGGATTGCTGGAACTCAGGAGTTCAAGACCAGCCTGAGCAAAAGCAAGACCTTGTTGCTACTAAAAATAGAAAAATGTTCTAGGAAACATGGTGGGTGCTTATAGTCCCAGCTACTTGAGAGGCTGAGGCAGAATTGCCTGGACCCCAGGAGTTTAAGTTTGCTGGGAGCTAGGCTGATTCCATGGCACTCTAGCCTGGGCAACAGAGTGAGACTCTGTCTCAAAAACAAAAAATGCTGTGTGCCTCATAGTCTATAATTTGCTTAAGGGCAGGATTTATAGTAAGTGCCTATTTATGATAACATCAAGGTTGTCTTGGCTTACACAGGGACAATAAATGAAGCAGAAATCTCATAAGTGCTCCTGGAACTGGGGTTAATCAGAGGCCAGGATGATGGATCCACCCAAGATACTAGTGACTTTAACCGCCACAGTTCTGATATACCAGAAGCAAACAGTTATATCATTGTTTTATTTTCTATTTATTTGAACGTTACATATCAGGAATCTTTTCATATAGGTATTATTCTGTTCCATTTCTTCTGACTTATCCTTTGCCCATTTTTCTATTTGATTACCTTTTTCTTATTGATGGGTAGGAACTCTTTAAATATTATGAATATCACTGCACTGTAATTGTATTCATTAAGATTTCAAAAATTTTAAGCAAGTGAGTTCTGATCTGTTTATCCTAGACACAGCTGTGTCAAGTGCTTACTAACATTAGCCCCACTGTAATGCATTGATCCCCTCAATGTTTGCCCAGTCACTTCACTTGAATCATATAGAACTGAGCCCAAATACGAACTCCAATCTATCTGATGCCAACTGTATAATTTTTTTTACTTTACTTTACTATGTTATTTTCAGCACTACTTATGCTAACTATACATATATGATTTACATAAAGTTAACACTGTTCTTAAAAACAATACTGATTGTAGCTAATTGATTGACCACTCCAGATTAGTACACTACATGCATTATCTCAAACATTGTCCCATTTAGTCCTCATCACAATTCTAAGAAGAAGAGGTTATTATTATTATTATTATTTTTTTTTTTTATGGCTGGGACTGGGCTTGAACTGGCCACCTCTGGCATATGAGGCCTGCGCCCTACTCCTTTGAGCCACAGGTGCTGCCCAGAAGAGGTTATTATTGTCCCCATTCTTAGATCTGTTGACTAACCTGTTCAAGGTCAAGGAAGCTAATAAATGGCAGAATCAGCTCACACCCACCTACCAACACACCAAAGTTCTATGGAAATGTTTGGTTTCAGGGAATATTAGCCAACTTATGGCAGATGAGGACCCCTACCCTAATCAAACCTTTTAAAACTACCCAAATACTCTTACTAAAATACTATGCCCGCTCTCTGGTGTGAGACAGGCATTCTCTCCAGCAGGGAATGCCTCCAACTGCCAGGAGGTAGAAAATTCAAAGAAAGGGGAGAAGAATCACAAACTTGTTCACGTGAATGGAAGAAATCTAAAAATCTCTGAGGTCACAAATGCTAATACGTCTCCGGGTATGAGTCAGGGAGCCCATTGAGAACACCGAAGTAGTTTCATTTCTAGATAAAATCAGAGCAGAAATTAAAATGCCTATCTGCCCTATGAAACAGATAAAGATTAGTTCACAGGCTTTTTCTAGGGTGGAAGGAAAAATGGTATATAGGGGCTTTTTAAAGTTTAGCACATTTTAATTTTTTTTTAAAATTTATACAAAAAATTAAATAGTACTAAAAGTGTATAGCTAACTATAGCTGTCTCTTGTCTCCTAGTCCCACGACTAGTCTTAGACTCCAGAAAAGATCCTACATAACACTTTCAGCTATTCTTTTCCTTCAGAATTTATCATCAAATTTTCTAAATAGTATATACTCATCCTATAATTTCTCAGTTTGAAACTTTTATTTTCTATTGACTTCCTGTTGAGATGGTTGAGGATTTAGCTCTCTTGTTCTTCTCTTCAATCTTTGAAATAATTATAACACAAAAAATATTGTTCTTTCCTTTCTTAAGTTGTTTTTGTTTTGCCTCTGCCTTCCTTTCAATTGTTTGCTAAGTCTTCTTTGTGCCTATAATTAATTTTTCCCAAATGTTCCTGTAGATCAGTGACTTTAGTAATTTTTCCAAAGGACTCCTGAAGGGAGTTTCATTTAGTTACTGTATGTCTGAAAAATCTTTATTCTACTCTTACACTTGTTTGATCATTCTTTGGGTAAAGAATTCTAGGTTGAGGCTGGGCATGTTGGCTCACACCTATAATCCTGGCGAGGTGAGTGAACTGCTTGAGCTCAGGAGTTCAAGGCCAGCCTGAGCAAGAGTGAGACCCTGTCTCTACTAAAAATAGAAAAAAAATCCGTGTGTTGTGGTGGGCACCTGTAGTCCCAGCTACTTGGGAGGCTGAGGCAAGAGCATCTCCTGAGCCCAAGGGTTGGAGGTTGCTGTGAGCTGTGATGCATTGGCACTCTACCAAAGGTGACAGACTGAGACTCTCTAAATAAATAAATAAAAATTAAGAAAACCCTAGGAAGACGTATGGACTTTGATTCATTAATTACACATCTAAGAATCTCAAGAAATGTTGAAACATATTTCAAAAAATATGTTCTAACATATTTTTACAACTATTTATAATAGAAAAAAATTAGCATCAACCCAAATTCCAAATACCAAAATAAATAAGGAGTTAAATAAATATAGATACTTCATATGATGAGTTATTATACATGAAAATGATGTTTAGAAGGAAATGTTAATGGCATATAAATATTTATAATGTAAAGTTAAGTTTAAAAGTACCCTTAGGACTTAGAAGTCTAGATATAATATGTTGTCGACTTTGATTTAAAAAAATGCAGAGACAATATGCTGGATAATGTAAAGGCAAATACAAAAATAAAAATAAGAGCCTTAATTCTCCCTGGTAAAAACAAGGGAAGAGATTTCTCTCTCCCCTCCCTTTTGTTTCAGAATTTCTTTCCACATCTTTTTTACCATGGTGCCTGGTGTCACTGCCACTCCTCCTATGGCTGAGGTCACAGCTGAGCAAGTGGCTGAGCAAAGAGAAGGAGAACTTTTTAGTTGGTTTTTTGTTTTGTTTTGTTTTTTGAGACAGAGTCTCACTATGTCACCCTTGGTAGAGTGCCGTGGTGTCACATGCTAACAGCAACCTCCAACTCCTGGGCTTAAGTGATTCTCTTGCCTCAGCCTCCCAAGTAGCTGGGACTACATGTGCCCGGCACAACGCCTAGGCTATTTTTTATTGCAGTTGTCTTTGTTGTTTAGCTGGCCTGGGCTGGGTTCAAACACACCACCCTCGGTGTATATGGTGGTGCCGTAACCACTGTGCTACAGGCGCTGAGCCTAGTTGGTTTTATTTACATTTTTTCTTTTTTTTTTAATTTCAGAACATTAAAGGGGTATGTACTTACTGGTTACATAGTTTGTTTTATACATTTCAGGTCAAAGTTATAAGTGTGCCCTTTACCCAGAGTGTGTGCTTTATACTCCTGAGGTGTGAATTAACCCAACCCCTCTTCTTCCCTCCCACCTACTTGATTCTAGTTGATCCACATGTGATTGACTAGTTCCAAGTTAATACTGAGTACATGTGGTATTTTTCCATTCTTGTCATACTTCAGGTAGAAGAATGGTCTCCAGGTCCATCTAGGTTGTTAGATAGGTATTAGATCACCAACCATTTTTTAAAATAGTAGTAGTCCTTCATGTTATACAAATACCACATTTTATTAATCATTCATGTATTGGTGGGCATTTGGGTTATTAAGTAGGTAATTATAAGTTCAGTAACAATTTCTACAAAAATGCACACAAAATGCCAGAATTCCTTAAAAGCAACTAATCTCATATTCTTGTTTTCCATAAAACATACATTGAAATCCATTGCAACAGGTTTGTCGATATCAGTCTCTGCAAGAAGAGACAGTCCAATAGAGTCAATAAGAAAACTAATTGTGAACAACACATAAAATAAGTTTTCTTATTAACATAAAAGAAGAAAAATAGTACTTTTTCATAAAATGAGCCTGTCAGCACTGGAGTAATTTGTACTTTTGTGCTACACAACATTGCACCCCCTTGAGACTTGGTCCTGACCTGTCATCAGAAGTAAAGAACTTTCTGGTTAAGTCAGACAGTTGAAAAATTATAAATTTCCAGGCCATAATAGGATACTAATAGTGCAAGCTGGTAGAAGAGGTTCAAAAAAAAATCCTCAGGCTTGGGAAAGAGTTCCCAAATCTTCATAATGGTGTATACAAATCTTTGTCATGATGAAATAAGCCTCTTACCAGTCTTATAGCTCAGGAATGATTCCTCAAGGATTAGGACACCATCTCCTTGAAAGGCAGACATTAAGGGAAATAGCACCTCTATCTCTCAGCTCCTGTCATAAGGTAAAAACCTAACTTTGGTGGCCAAGTGGACACCTTGTTCCAATTTGCAAAAGGGTTTGTTTCTTCTTCAGATAAAGCCAACACAGAGGGTCTCTCCAGTTATCATTATAAAGTTAGAACAACTATGTGTGACAAAAGATGCTGTCAACTCTTCTTACTTAAGGACTAGTTATTGTTTATATTGAGAATATATATATATGTAATAGGTTGTATCTCCTTTCTCTCTTTGTGATATTAGCAGATAGCATGTGGTATACATTACACTCTGTTTTAATGCTTATTTAGTAATTATATTGTTTTCCCTCTTCTACTACAGTTTTGGAGAGGTTTTTGTGGGTCAGGAGAAGATTTTAGTTTTTTTAATTATATTTCTCAAACAATGACACTTCACTAAAATTATATTAGCAGAGGGACTGTGAGCACTATCTGGCCACTTGCTGAGCAGATCTGCCAGACCTGATGAGGACAATTTTAGTCACACTGCAGCACTTGAAGGAGGCTTCCATATGCTGATGGACACAGTTGCTGGTAATGTGTGCTGGGCAGTGGAGCTTCTCAAATAATTGCAAGTGGTGGATGATGGGCTCTGCCTCCCAGCAGTCAGGTGGTGAGGACAGCCTCCAGAGGAAAGTTCCCTTTGGCTTTATACATCTGGGTCCTTCAGTGTTGGGTTCATATGTTTAGAATTATTATAACCTGTTCCAAATTGATCCCTTTGTCATTGTATAATGATGTTCTTTGTCTATTTTATTGTTTTTTTCCTTAGGTCTGTTTTACCTAATGTAAGTAAGGCTACTCCTACTAATTTTTGGTTTCTGTTTGCATAGGATATCTTTTTCCATCCTTGTACTTTCAATCTCTATGTCTCTTTAGAGTTAAGATGCATTTCTTATAGACAGCATATAGTTGTGTCATTTTTTTTGGGGGGGGACAACTATCTTTCATATAGTACAGTATTTTACCTATATACAGTACAGTATATTACCTATATACCTAGAATATATTACCTATATTCTATAGGTATATTACCTATATTCTATAGTATATTACCTATATTCTATAGGTCAATAACAAAAAATATACAGTGTGACCAGTTTGGAGAATTCTTTGCAGTTTCTTATAGAGTTAAGCATGGATCTACTATATGACCCCAGAAAGTCTACTCTTAGATATTTATCCAAAGCAATAAAAGCATATATTCACAAAGAGAGTTTTCAACAATGTCCATAGAAGCTGGAAACAACCCAAACACGCTTCAGCAGGAGGTGAATGAACAGACTCTGGTATGTTTATGAAATGCAATATTACTCAACAAGAAAAAGGACAAACTATTGTTACATGCAACAAGAGGAATCAATCTTAAAAACATAATTCTGAGCAAAAGAATCCAGGCATGGAAGACTATTTATTGTATGATTGTACTTGTGTGAGTTTCAAGAATAGGCTAAACTAATCTGTGGTGACAGAAGTCAAAAGCAGATTTCCTACAGATCATAATTGACTAGCAACTCAAGAACAGACAAAACTAATCCATGGCAAGGAAATCAGAGCCACGTGGCCTAAAGGTGCTAGAAATGGAGTGGAAGGAAACTTTCTAGGATGAAGGAAATAATTGCTCTGTGTCATGATTGGGGTAGTGGTAACATGGGTGTGCACATTAAGAAAAGCTCATCTAATTTTATGCTTAGGATCTGTGCATTTAACATTCGCACATACTCTGTGTAGATTCTACTGCATGTTGGGATGGGCGGTGATGGAATTGAAGCAAGCTGTGTCACGGTCAGTTTTTCACGTTAGTCTAAGTAACAAACACAGAGAGGCTCTCTATGGTGAAGTGAAGCTCATCTGAGAACAGAGCACTGGAGCTGGAACACCCGTGCCATAGAAAGCTCACGTGTGTACTGCAGACTCTGGGGGTAAAGGAAGGCCCAGGCTTTTAAAGCATGAGGAGGCTTACGCACAGTTTTGAGAAAACATCCCTGGCTCCAAGGTTGGACAGGCATTTGCTGGGAGAAGTCCTTGCAGAAATGATTTTCTGTGCAAGGCTGTGATGCAAAGCTGTGGTCTCTGCGATCTTTTATGGCAGTTGTGGGTGTCAGGCCTGAGAACCCTATCTTCATGGCCTCCCTGGCTCTATTTGGCAGGGACTTTTTAAAACATAAGCGCCTCCGTTTACAATCTCACAACTTTCACAACATGCAGGTTGTTTAGTTTATTAGTTGAGAAGAGAAAGGAGAAATACAGGATGGTGAGATGAGGATGTAACATTTATTGGACTCTGAGAGTTCCAAGGTGAACTTTCCGCTGTTCTCAGGGAGGGAGAATCACACACATTGCACTGTTGTCATACCAGAGGTCCTTGGGACAAAGTTAGCAGGAAGTGGGGTGACCATGGGAGCCCCAGTTTAGCTCAGGGGGAGGGGATGGGGTAGGCATCTCGGAGGGGCTTTAATGCCCACTGACCTGGCTCCACCCTGGACAGGAGCAGAACTCTCCTGGTCTCTTGTGCCTCGTTTTATAGCAAGAGAGGTGCCACCACATACTGTGGTGCTTCTGGGTTCGCTGTCAACTCAGCAGGGCCTGGCCAGCGGAAAAGCTGCTCCTCAGAGCACCCCCAGCCCTTGGAGAGGTGTGGGTCCCACAGTCATAATCATGGCTTTCCCTAAGCCCTGTAAGTCCCTCTTTTTCCTAGGTGACATTTTAGTTTATTAGGTCACAGACTGCTGTCCACTCATCTCAGTTCTCAGATACCTTTTTACCCCAGCGAAGTGGTGAGAGAAGAGTCATCTGTAGAAAGACAAAGAAGGCCACTGAAGCCTGTGTTAGGGCACAGGCCTCAGACTCTCTGATTTTTCTCTGAATTCTGAATACTTGACATGGTGACACTGTGTAAGTCCTTGATCTCCACAAGGCATGTGTTTAGCAGGCAATGAAAATTAATAACCAGGCTTATTACTGAGAGGAAAGATTCAGGCTTCCAAGAGGAATTCCTTGCCTGGTGTCGCCCAGGTAACCATGCTCAGAGATAGATTTCAGCAGGCCGGATTGCAAAACTCCTAGGGTGGTTAACCTTGCAGAGCTCCTGGGTGGTTAATCTCTGAAATTCAGATGATTTTGATACTATGGAGCTATCACCAGAATTTCTTCTTCAGGGGGTCCTTGATCTGAGGGATTTAAAGAATGAACCCACAGACCGCAGATCAGTGGTAAAATAGGATTTTACTAGACAGAAGGGAATACGGTATAGTTGTGTCATTTAAAAAAATCCGTTCAGTCTATATCTTTTCAATGGAAAGTTTAATCTGTTTACATTCCAAAGTCTTTATTGATATGTGAGAGCTTATTTCTGTTATTTTAAAATTGATTTATGGTTGCTTTGTATAGCCTTTGTTCTCTGTTTTACTCTCTTATTGTATATTATTGTGGTTTTGTGTTTGTTTGTTTTTTTGAGATAGAGTCTCACTATGTTGCCCTTGGTAGAGTGCTGTGGTGTCACAGCTCACAGCAACCTCAAACTCTTGGTTTTAAGCGATTCTCTTGCCTCAGCCTCCCAAGTAGCTGGGACTACAGGCACCTGTCACAACATCTGGCTATTTTTTGTTGGAGTTGTTTAGCTGGCCCAAGACAGGTTCGAAACCGCCACCTTCGGTGTACATGGCTGGCGCTATACCACTGTGCTATGGGCACCAAGCTGGTTTTGTGCTTTTCTGTAGTGGTAACATTTGAGTCCTTTCTCTTCCTTATTTTTGTATTTGCTTTACCAGTGCGTTTTACACGTTAATGTGTTTTTATGAAAGTAGATATTGTCTTTTCCTTTCCAGGTATAGCACTCTTTTAAGCACTTCATGTAGGGCTAATTTGGTGGTTAGCCAAATTAGTTTGACTATAATTTTTTTCTTTTTTGAGACAGGCTGTCACTCAGTTGCCCTGAGTAGAGTGCCATGGTATCACAGCTCACAGCAACCTGAAACCCTTCAGCTTTTATTATTAAATCATAGCTGTGTACATTAATGCAATCATGGGGCACCAATATACTGGTTTTATATACCATTTGACATATTTTCATCACACTGGTTAACATAGACTTCCTGGCATTTTCTTAGTTATTGTGTTAAGACATTTATATTCTACATTTACTAAGTTTCACATGTACCCTTGTAAGATGTACCACAGGTGTAATCCCACCA
>CAUYPK010127828.1:0-43260 GCA_963574355.1 Loris lydekkerianus
CATCCATGTAAACATGAATGAGGTAAAGTCTCCATCTTTCTTTAAGGCTGCATAATATTGATATTTATCAAATATATGATTTGCAAATATTTTGTTATATGGATTGTATTTTCATTTTCTGAGAGTGTCCTTTGACACACAAAGGTTTTTAATTTTTATCTAGTCCAATTTACTTGGTTTTCTGGTTGTTGCTTGTGATTTTACTGTCATATCTAAGAAACCAAGGCCTAATCCAAGGTTACACAGATTTGTAGTATGTTTTAGTTCTTACATTTAGGTCTTTGATCCATTTTGGAGTAATTTTCATATATGGTGTGAGAGAGGGGTCCAACTTCATTATTTTACATGTGGATATCCAGTCATAGCATCACTATTTGTTGAAGAGCACACTGGACTTTACAGTTTCCTCCCAGAACTTTCACATGCCTCATTTCCATTCATATTTCACTGGTCTGAACAAGTCATGTGGTTATGCCTAGCTTCAAGAGAACAGGTAAATACAATTTTACCACATCTATTCATGGTTCCAAGTTCACATGTTAGAGTTCTGTGACTGTCTTAGCACAGGTGCCAAGTCCTTGAAGAGGGAGTTTTTATTGGCCTGGCTTATGAGAAGTGATGTGACCCTCTCTTTAAACAATTGTGACGAAGGTAACAGGATCATTTGGAATAGACATCGCTGCTGGAAGTTTAGCCCTATGGACTGGGGAGTGGGAGAGTTAAGGGGAAAGGATTATTATAAGCCCCAAAATATCTATGATTTTGTATCTAATTCTGGTTTAGCATACTTAAAACTCATCCACAGCTATACGTTTCCTGATTATACTTTTGTTTATCAAATACTTATTGAATTTCTGCTGTTTCTTCACACTCATCCAGGCACTTGAAAAATACCGGTAAATGAAACAGAGATTGGCTTCTTTATGGAACAAAGCTAGTCAGTGCCTGTTCCTTTGAGATGTGCAGAAAAGCAAGAGATCTGTGCAGCACTGTTTCTGAAGGGTAGGTTTATATTATACATTACCTTTGGAAATGTATCATGGTAAAAAGACAAAATGGTAAAAAGTAAAAGTAATGGTAAAAAGACAAAATGGTAAAAAGTAAAAAAAAAACAAAAAAAAAAAACACCTTTGCCTTTAACCCTAACTGGAATGAGGGACCATTGCAGTTTTCAGCACAAGAGTGGCATGAGCTAACTTACTGTGTATACTCGAGTATAAGCCAAGTTTTTTCGGCACAAAATTTGTGCCGAAAAACCCGAACTCGGCACAAATTTTGTGCCGGAAAAAGCTCGGCTTATACTCGAGTATATACGGTACGTTGAGGCTGCTATGATGAGGGCAGGGTACTTTGGAGAAGGCAGCAGCAAGGCAGCCCAGAAGGGAGGTGGTGGTGGCCCAGACTGGAGGTTGTAGCACCTCAGACTGGAATGTGGTATCTGGGCTTTGAGCCTGAACAAGTTCAGGGTGGATTTGGCTCAGCTGAGATGGGCAGCTTGTGGGGGAATTCTCAGAAAACAGTTGTAAACATAATGCACTAAAGATGTCTCTTACATCTTGGTCTTGAGTGGGAAGATGGATATATGACCCTGGAATTTGGGAGAGAGGAGCCCATCTCAACTAAAAGTAGAAAAATGGAGGCAAGAGGATCTCTCAAGGCCAAAGAGTTGGAGGTTGCTGTGGTCTATGATGCCCTGGATGTCTACCCAGGACGACAGCTTGAGACTCTGTCTCAAAAACAAAAACAAAAAAAAAAGTTGGGAGTCCTCAGTGTGCAGATGGCATTGAAAGCTATATGACCAGAGACTTAGAAAGTGATCTCAGGGAATGCCTATGTAATGTTTCATCAGTAATTATGATTTGGGGTGAATTATTAATTATGCTCTGTTCATCTTCAAAGCTAAATTGAGCCTGTTGGGATTCAAATTAAATAAAATGTAATATAGATGAATAATATAAGCATAAACTTAAAAATGAGGTCTTTTGATTAAATAAGGCCTTTGTCTGGCTTTTTGAAGACTTCCATATAGCTAAAAGAGGCAGAGTGTCATTGAGCTTTAAAGGGGGGGAGGGGAAACCAAACATAAAATCTCAAACTTTAATTAAGAAAATTTGACAATGTTAAACAAGAAGCAGCTGCGAGGGGAAAATGTGTGTGCATTTTTAGCCCCACTTTGAAAGCCTCAGATTGATTGTCTTTGGAGCAGAATGGAGCAAATTGTCACAAATCTTGTTTTCTGAGAAACCAGTTATATCAACAGTACGGCATGCCACTGCCACAGCCAGCAAGCTAAGGAATGGCTGCAGATCTACTTAGATTAAGCCAGTGATTATTGCGTGTGTGATGATTTCCAAGAATTGTTCCTACCCAAATATTACATGAAAAATAAGACTAGATCATTCTGGCCTTGAGAATTTCCTATTTCATTTTTCTCTTTTCCTTCACTTACTAGTGATTCATGTTAATAAACTATTAATAGTTTTAAAAAGAGCACTTCTACATTGAAATAGAAAGTCACTTTAGTAATATTTTGGTGATTTCACATTTTTCTTTATTAAAAGAGAAAATAATTTTCTTTTTGCTATTTATTTCTGTGCCTGAAATTACTTATAACACTAACACTTCTGAAAACCCACATTTAAGCTATGTGTTCATTTAGAGTTCTGGGGGCACCAACTATTTTCTGATCGCCTTCTATGATCAAATAAATAAATCTTAATTTGGCCAAAAATCTATTTGGCAAACTCTGAGTGACTATGGAGAAAGGAGTCCTGCTACTGGAACCAATGTAGCAATGGAGAAAAACCTTCTTTAATTCATCTATAAACTAGTTCTCTAAAATTAGATGGAATCCTTTATTCCAGGACAATATATTTTAAAAAATGATTATTGCATAATTATTTAAGAATTACTCCTTAAAATTTGCGCAGCTTCCTCTTCTCCTGTTCTCGTATTCCCCCCGGGGGCTGGGTATATCAGCAGATCACGTACACCAGTGGTTCTCAACCTTCCTAATGCCATGGTCCTTTAACACAGTTCCTGTGGGTCGCCACCCACAGCGTGAGAACCGCTGATGTACATGTTTATGGTGCTCCTCAGTCTACGAGGAAGCACGTATATTTTGACATTTCTTTGCCTCTGGGGATTCTTTTTTATCTAATCCTTGTCTGGGATTTACACATAACTTTCATCCAGTAGGACAAGAACACACGTTCCTCCTCCACCCTTACTCACCCAGGTGATCTTCCTAAGGCTGCATCAGGCGAAGTTTGGCCATCAAAGGTGACTGACTAGTTGTCAGAAAGATGAATGCTTCTTTTAAAAATAGCTGCATGATCTTCCCGGTCGACAACACTGTGGCTCTTGGAAAGGATGGGAAGCTTAGGTTCAGCTGTAGAACAAATAAAGGTGTGATGCTGTCTTTGCTACCCTGCTTCATGCGTTTGTAGGGCAGACTTTGTCCCTCAGCCGTCTGATAATTTGTGTGTGGAGCACAGGCTGTAGTGCAGTGCAGTGGGGCTCAACTTTTTACATCTTGGGCTTTACAAATCTTTCAGGGGGGAGGTGGTGGGTGAGGGGCAGGAAGTGGCACAAAGTCATCTTTAAATATGATTGCTGTCTAAAGTGAGGTGGTGTGGGGAGGGCCAGTGTTTCAGATTAGTACACAACTCTTTACCTCTACGATGCACTCCTTATCTTTCCAGATGATTGCTCTGTTCCTAGACTAGTTTATATAAACACATACAAAAGTATAAGTGACCGAGATTTTGGTTATCATGATCCATGGCTGCATAATAACTGTTGGGGGATATTGTTGGGTAGAATGTGGAGCTGAGGGAGCACAGATTCTCAGTAATTAAAGTTATAACCCTGTGTCCTCCTCCTTGGTCATGGAGCAACAAGTCCATGCCAGATCGCCAGGATCTCTTGTACCATTTCCATGGCTCTTACACAAGCCACTGAGAAGCCCACAAACTCAATAATTACTCCGTTTTTTCTTTGAGATGAACTGTCTTTTTCCACATCCCCCATAGTGATTTTTCCATTACCATTTGATGCTCAATTTTCATTTTCTCTAACACTGGTTCCTGGAAGTCTTCCAAAATCTCAGGATGCATAATAGATATGATTTCACCTTGTTCCTTTCTCACCTACTTCATCCTAAAGTTGATTTCTTGATTTATTTGAGCACTTTTCTGCCCTCCA
The DNA here is from genome assembly GCA_963574355.1 of Loris lydekkerianus. NCBI lineage: Eukaryota > Metazoa > Chordata > Mammalia > Primates > Lorisidae > Loris > Loris lydekkerianus. Next base: position 4,207 of record CAUYPK010127828.1, read on the forward strand.
AAGAAAGGGTCTGTAAAGCTTGGTCCAAAGGGAAAAGTCTCCTGTTCCAAGGCTGGCAAATTTCTTCTTCCTGTTGGTCATTAGGAGCCAGCCAGCCAGCAGCTTTCCCCTCCATGCTGCCTTTCATTGGCTCTCTCATGGATATTGCTCACAGTCCCTGACTTTCCAGCTACTTTTAGGTTTTTTGCTGGGTGTGTCGCAGTGGGACAGCACAGGCAGGTGATATTTATGCTGGTCATTACACTCAGGTTGGGCCTCCAAGCTGTCACCTGCAACAGTCAGTGAGGTTGTGCTTATTTATTCTGAGTTGTGGTTTGGACAATTACTTAGCCTTAAAATAGGATTTTAAATGACCAGAGGAGATAGTGTTAGTGGATTTGTGAAGGAAAGTCATGCTTTCCTTATAGGCTGGGGGTGATGGATGCAAGGTAAACTGGAAACTCCCAGGACTTTTCAAGCTATTCATGTCCCTGGGTTTAGACCTGAACTCGAGTGTGATGTGTATGGTTGATGGCAGTGGCTGTTATTTTTGTTGTACGGTTTCTTCTCTATGTTTTGTTATACCAATTTGTCCAAATAATTCTGAGTGTGAATGTTCGTGTGCCTAGTGAAATAAGGAAGGTTTTAAACAGTAGGCAACTATACAAAATCAAAAGGATAAAAATGGCTATTAACAGAAGAGACACAGACACTAAACATGAGATATTGAGAAAGGAGTAGAAAGTCTACTAGCAGGACATTCCATTCTTTAATTTGAGGAAACGCCCTCATGCACCATTCCTGATCAATTGACAGTGGGCGTAGGTGTTTGTTTCTTACCTGAGTAGGCCTCACCCAGAGAACCCAGCTCATCAGGTAAAGGTGATAAAGGTGGAGACCTTTTGACTGAGTGGGGAAAAGGGAAAGTAAGGTAGGGTTCTACATGAATATCTCCATTCAGCGTTGAGTGAACTGTTCAGGCCACAAATTGTGTCGTGGAGATCTATGTGAAGAAGGTGGCTCTCATGCTGCAAATCTCAGATATGCGCATTATCAGCACCATCTGCTAAGGAGGGACAATGGTTGTGCCAGTTGGACTTTGGGCAGGTCATATAACAGCAAGGAACAGAGTCTGTTATTTCTGGATGCCCTGGGGAGGGCCAGAGGGCTTCTCCTGTGTGGGGCTGACTGGGAACAGTCAGGGCACTTAAGTAGATGGCTAAGCCTTCTCAAAGAATAACATAGGGGTACAAATGCCCTACCCCAAACTCAGAATTCAGTGAAATCTGATTCATTGAACTTTTAATCAATGAGGCATCTCATTGGCAGCCTTCTTGGTATACTAAAGCCCAGACAGACTCGAACCAATTCAGAAGATAGTCTGTCGGCCAATGGGAGAAATCCACATCACCAGGTAGCATTTTCTTGGAGTTTCAAGGCACCACAGAGATTGTTTCCCCCAAGATCATTACCAGTATGAAGTGTGAATATATGTGTGCATTCTTGTGCACGTGTACACCACACAACACCCAAAGGAAGAGTCTCCTTGCCTTGTGCAGAAACATTCTGATTGTTCCAAGATTGAATGGGCTGCTGTACGGCTTTCCCACTTTCCCACTGTGTCTATGCATGAAGCGCATCTGTAGAAGGAGGCTACCCCCCTGAACATCTCCCTTTTGGTTTTGGAGCTGCAGGGTCAGTAGTGTGAGGCAGGTGCTGAAGTCCACTTTGCCACATTTTCTGCCATACTGTAGATGGCTTGGAGTGCTCCAGTGGGGGCAAAACACTGATATCCTCTTTCAGACGTCACTGGAGTTTGATCTGCAGGGACAGGTTGATGGCTATCTTTTGGTCCCCTTGAAGAATCACCTTTATATCAATAATTTACTGATGCAGGGACTTTCAGAACTTTCAGTCTCTTACAAATAGCCTGGCCTGCATTCAGTGTTGAATGGACCCATGGATTACTGGTGTCACGAGTCCTTTTCTGGACTTACCTTAACTTGGTAGCTTTCAGGCTGTGTTGCCCTCAGGGAGATCTACATAAAATAGGCCAAAAAGAGAAGTGTGGAAGGCTCCTCCAGGCTTGACACTGCACTCAGTCTTAACATAGAGGGAGGTGGTGAGTGGAGTCAGTTTCCTCACTGAGACAGTACCTGGGAAAATGGTTTTACAAGCAAGGTGAATGGGCTGAGTGGGCTACTATGGGGATGTCTAGTGAATTGTTTTAGCCACTATTTGGGAATCAGTCAGTGTTCAACAGAAATCACCCTAGGTTACTTCAAGAAGAAAAGGATTCAATACAGGAAATTAGGTGCTTTTAAATTCATTAGAAGTGTTGGCTGAATGTGGCCTCCAAAAATGACCCCAGAGTACCAAAGAAGTGACCCCTCAGGGCACATAATCAGGAGGTTACCATGTTCAACTACAATTTGAAAAAACAAAACATGCTTTGCCACCGTAATCCTGAGATCAGGAAGTCAACTGCTCTCTCTACATGGGGTACGTGAAAGCCTGCTGCTGAAAAGTCCTGCCCCATGAACTCACCAGTAGCAACAGCCCAAAGTTGAAGAAGATGGGACAATATTTTTCATAAGTATGGCAGGAATAAGGTTAATAGTTTTAGTATTTTAAAATCTCAATAATGTAAGAAAATGCTAAGGCCTCAGCAGAAAAAAATGGAAATAGGCAATTCATGAAGGAAGAAATAGAAATCACCAATAATGTAAAAAATAAAAGATAAAGTTTCAACCATGAGGTACTCTTCTACCGAACTAGCAGTGCCTCTGTTTCACTGATAAGGTGACTTTTTTTCATTGTCGGCATTGGAAGCAAAATGTGAATCAAAATTTATAATGAAGTTGTGAAACAGAAAATATTCCTGTGTTTGCTTTATATGTGTATTTTTAGTTCCACATTGTGTGCTTTCTATTTTTTAGATTTAATTATTAACATTTAGCTTCGCAGAGGCTTGAGTTTTATTTAAAACCCTAATGTATTATTGGTTTTTCATAAAATTTAATATATATTAACAAATGTTCAATGTGACTTAATTTCTTATTTATAATACCTATTTTTTTTCCTCTTAAAATCCACAGAAACATTACCTATAAGAAATACTAAAGTTAGCAATGTTATTTACATTATTAGAGTTTCTTTATTTTTCTTTTTATTTATTTTATTCTTTATTTATATGTATATACATGTATGTATATGTCTATACATGTATATATGTATATATATACACATGCACAAACACATTTTTCTGGGTCAATGCTAGGAATTATTTTTTAACCATTGCCTGTGACTTGAGAAATTTGTAACCTAATTTCTTTCTAAAATATTTATTTATGCTTTTTATTTCAAAATATTAAGAAGGTACAAATGTTTTTGTTATATGGATACCCTGTGTAATGATGAAGTTAGGGCTTTCAGTTGCATATATGTGTGTATATATATATATATATATTCTTAATTATGTAATTATTCATTTTTTCTTTGAGGCAGAATCTCATTCTGTCACCCTGGGTAGAATGCTGTGGCATCACAGCTCACAGCAACCTCTAACTCTTGGGCTCAAGAGATCCTCCTGCTTCAGCCTCCTAAGTAGTGGGGACTACAGGCGCCTGCCATAATGCCCAGCTAGGTTTTTTTTTCTTTTTTTTGTAGAGATGGGTCTCACTCTTGCTCATGCTGGTCTTGAACTTCTGAGCTCAGGCGATCCACCTGCCTCAGCCTCCTAGTGCTAGGATTACAGGCATGAGGCACAGTACCCAGCTTGTTGCTCATGTATTTTTAATAGAAACAACCTAGAGGCAAGTTTTTCCCTACCTGAAGGTGGGTAGAGGAGGAAGTCCTGATTCCCTACCCTTCTCTTCAAGCTCAGTAGATGATAAAATAGCAGTGTTGGCATTGATAAGGCATTACAAGGTGAGAAAGAATAACCATTCTGCCATCTTACCGCCTTTCCTGTCCACTGTGACTCAGGTAAAGCCCTCTCAGACCCAAGAAAATGTGAAGATAGTTTTGCCCTGTTAAGAGCAACTCAGGAAAATATAATTCCTTTATTACATAGAGATGTTAAATTTTGTATAAATAAATCTTTTTATGATTTGATTTTTAACATGGTCTCATTCTGAATGGCCTGCATGTTTCATTCTAAAAAGAACTGACCTGACTGACCTAATTCTGAGAAAGTGGAAGGTGTTGGGAACATGGTGGGGTGTGAACATCAACAGGAAGCTGGGAAAAAGTAAGAAGTGGCCTTTTGTCTGTTCCTGGTTCTTGCTATCAGAGCAAAGACTCAATCAGAATAACAAGGCTGTTCTATCAGAAAACTGCGCTAATGAGTTGCAATTTCTCAGAATCTTTGGATTTCTTTTGAAAACTAATTACTGGGAACTAGAGAGTGTAAGTGAATATTCACCCTGTGGATATGTAGTTAATGCACACTACCTTTCACAGGCCCTTCTGGGAAGGTCTACTTAATTCCCCCAAGGAGGATCCTCTGGCTTTTCCCCTCCCCATCTTTTAAGTTTTTCTTCTTTAACAGCTTTGTTAATTTAGGTTAAGTGGTTTGGTTGCCATGGGAACCAGTATTCCTCTCAGGCTGATTGTGTCAAAGGCATCATTAATCTGTTTTCAACCGCCTCTTCCTCATCCATCTAATTGCAGTCCCCTCCCCCTCTTCGAATGACATCATTTGGACATTTTTAGGACACCATATGTGGAATTCAGCATGATTTATTTTCCATTCAAATTCCATATCACTAATTGTCATATTCCTACCCCAAAGCAGTAAAGTGGCTCCTCCAGCTGGGGAACATAAGATCTCCAAAGTTGAGGTTGAAAGTCACGTAATTTAGTACACCTCAGGTGCAATTTATTATCCCAAATGAAGGAGGTTTTGATGCCTTCCCTCCTTCTCATAGTCTGAGTTTTCTATTTAGAAAACAGATTCTATACTGGTGGGAATGCAAATTAATACATTCCTTTTGGAAAGATGTTTGGAGAACACGTAGAGATCTAAAAATAGATCTGCCATTCAATCCAATAATTCCTCTACTAGGCATATACCCAGAAGACCAAAAATCACATCATAACAAAGATATTTGTACCAGAATGTTTATTGCAGTCCATTTCATAATTGGTAAGTCATGGAAAAAGCCCAAGTGCCCATCGATCCATCAATGGATTCATAAACTGTGATATATGTACACCATGGAATATTATGCAGCCTTAAAGAAAGATGGAGACACTACCTCTTTCATGTTTACATGGATAGAGCTCATGTTTACATGGATAGAGCTGGAACATATTCTTCCTAGTAAAGTATCTCAAGATGGAAGAAAAAGTATCCAATGTACTCAGCCCTACTATGAAACTAATTTAAGGCTTTCACATGAAAGCTATAACCTAGTTATAACCTAAGAATAGGGGGAAGAAGGAGAGGGAGGGGAGGGAGGGGGGAGGATGGGCAGAGGGAGGGTGGTTGGGGGTATTACACCTCTGGTGCATCTTACAAGGGTACACGTGAAACTTGATAAATGTAGAATATAAATGTCTTAACACAATAACTAAGAAAATGCCAGGAAGGCTATGTTAACCAGTGTGATGAAAATGTGTCAAACCAGTGTATGGTGCCCCATTAATGATCACATTAATGTACACAGCTATGATTTAATAATAATAAAAAAAAATGCCAAAAAAAAAAAAAGAAATAAAGAAAGAAAACAGATTCTCTATACCTATATACTCGGGTATAAGCCGAGTTTTTTCGGCACAAAATTTGTGCCGAAAAACCAGAACTTGGCACAAATTTTGTGCTGGAAAAAACTCGGCTTATACTCGAGTATATAGGTAACTTTTTTTTTTTTTTTTTTTTTTTTTTTTTTTTTTTTTTTTTTTGTAGGGACAAGTCTTACTTTATCACCCTTGATAGATTGCCGTGGCATCACATAGCTCACCGCAAACTCCAACTCCTGGGCTTAGGTGATTCTCTTGCCTCAGCCTCCTGAGTAGTTGGGACTACAGGTGCCTGCCACAATGCCTAGCTATTTTTTGTTGCAGTTTGGCCAAGGCCGAGTTGGAACCCGCCACCCTCTGTATATGGGGCTGGCGTCCTACTCACTGAGCCACAGGTGCCGCCCTATATAACTGTTTTTGATATTGTTCTGGAAACCATGATCTTTGAAAGAGTAAAGAACCTGCCAATTGGGGGTAAGAAGGAGGAAAGACAGTTTGGGTAAGGATGTGGCTGCCCTCTTGCTGTTTTGGTCTTGAACCTGATGAGAGAACATGGAGCTCAGTGAATTGTCTGTCTCAGAAAACACTTGGTGCAAAATGCTGTGCTCCCTGTGCCCTTTTGCCTTAGTGTCAGTTTTCACACAAACCTGCCCAATAAGGAAAAAATATGGCAGTTTGTCCCCTCAAGTTCTGATTGAAGGAAAAATTCTCAAGTGATTTGTTCTACCTTTGTCAGTTGGCAAGATTTTTCTCATATCCTTCTAGCGTTACAAAAGGTTTTAAAATTCTCCACCCCTTATTATGACAGGTGTATGAGCACTGGCTGTGAGTGGGGCCCGGGCCAGTGGGGTGTAGCACTGGAGAACAGTTCAGCACATGATCCATTCACTCAGGTGCCTGGTCTTTGTGATGGAAGAATTTTGAGAATTGCTGGCCTTACCACCTTCCTTGTGGGAAAGACAAATCTCCTCTTTTCCTAGTTTTTGCTACTGTTTTTGATGGGGTGGTGCTGAAGTGCTTGGAAATACTTAAATGCAGTCATGTATTATTTCTTCATTTCATAATAGCAGACACATCATATTCCTTACCTTTTTTTTTTTTAATTGGGATAAGAGTTTTACTTTGTCGCCCTTAGTAGAGTGCTGTGGCGTCACAGCTCACAGCAACCTCAAACTCTTGGGCTCAAGTGATTCTCTTGCCTTAGCCTCCCTAGTAGCTGGGACTACAGGCACCCACCACAATGCCCAGCTATTTCTTTTTGTTTGTTTGTTTAGTAGGCCCGGACTGGGCTCGAGCCCACCAGCCCCGGAGCATGTGATTGGCGTGCTAACCTCTGAGCTGTGGGTGCAGCTGGGTCCTTACCTTTTTTTGATGATATTTACTTAACTCTGAAGGTTCACATCCCTTCCTCATCTCTATTCCTTAGACAGTATTCATTGCTTCTTTCTCTGTTTCCTGATATTTTTCATCTATTTATTATAGAATGCATCCATTTAGTCAGTTAATTTGAAAGTATGTCTCTTCAAAACATTATTTACTTAAGTTAACCACATTTCTTATCCTTCTGCACAGCAGAATGCCTGACACATTATTTAGTCAATGTATTTGTTGGATAAATAAATGTTGACTCAGGACTAAAACAATTTTGATTTATAGCCAAATCAGTTTACAAGAGGAAAAAACACCCATCGGTCCTGATTGTCAACAATGATGATTGAACTGATTAGATTTAGCGTGTTAGCGCTCTAAGAAGCATTTTTATTTTAGGCAATGTACAAGGGAACTACACAAAGCAAGTGGTGGCTACGATTTATGCTTCTGAAATATTTTAAGTTACATTTAGTGACATCAAATTGGAAGTGAGTGGAGAGAGACTAGAATGGTTCCTAGCTCTATAGGTTCCTGGGAGGAAGTGTTACTGAAAGTTTGTACTTGTTGGTGAGAAGGAAGAACAGGTCAAGTGGATTGAAGAAAAGGAAAGAGAAGTGTATTCATTTGCTGGCAATGAGAAGGACAGTACATTAGTGTCTCAGAATGTTACTGGACGAAGAAGATCTGGCTGGCTGTCGCTGTTAGCCAATATGCAGAGATGGGGATAGGTCCACCAAATTTTATTTGTCAGAAGATTCTGGAGAACAAAATGAGAGTAGTTTTTCTAAGACTGTTCTGTTCTTCCATTTCCAAAATCACAGTTTTATATATAAAAGTTCTTAGCAAAGACCCCTTAACTCTTACTTTAAATAACAAACAGCACAATTCAGTGATAATCTATTACAACATTTCCAATTTAAAAGTTAATTTCCTAAATCAATCCTCCTAAAGCAAAGACCACAATAACCCTTATTATTTTAAATAAAAATTAGTGTGATTTAGTGACAACCTATTCAAGATAGGCATCTTTAGGGTTAGAGCTAAATTTACAAAACAATAAGAATGAGAAGAGATGAAGGTCACTTAGGACCTAAAAGGACCACATAAGCTGTGTCAGGTCCATCCTAGCCTGACAGATTCCAGCTTATTCTCACTACATGTGCTTTCAAGAAGATAGCCATTCTGTCTTTAAACAGAAAAACAGGACTTTTTAAGAGGGAGTTTTGGAGGTTGGGCTCAGATGTATGTGACCTGAGTCACATGTCCTAGCTGTGGGCTATTGTTGTTTAATTATAATTGGTAGGTTCGGTTGATGTTATCTCCTGTGACAATCACCTGTGACCCTTGGACAATTCTGTTGATCCATCTCCTGTGGTTGAAGATACTAAAAAACAAACAGCAAAGGAGATTTTTCTGTCTCTTGAATTACTGGCCTCAGGAAGGAATTCAGGTTTTAATTTTCCAGAAAGTGTGGGGGTTTTAAAGAGGCAACTCATAAAACATTTTGTTGCCCATTTTCCATACCCTTACCTCTGTTACAAAAGTTGGCAATACAGGAGGTGAGCAGTGTTGGCAGAGTGAGCAGGAAAGATGGGTAAGCCAACTTGAATATGTTAAGTCTTATTCTAAACTAGCACGTGTGCAGAACTGAATCAGGCCTTTCTGAATGAAAGATGAAGGAATACTTAGGCCATGTTTTTTTCAGATGGCTGTGGCCTTAATGCAAATCTGCAAACATGCACAGTGTTTTCTTATCTCATAGTTCAAGCAGAAGCCCTCTCTATCAAGGCTGTCAGCACTGGAGATAAACAAGGAAAATAGAAAACAAGAGGGATTAGGAATTAGTGCAGTAGGACAAGCAAAATTCAGATTTGTAAGAAAAGCTTGGTGTTTTAATTAGGAGTAATCAAGGCACTTTTTCTGGCTAGGAAATCACTCGAGTTCCCTTTGTGTCTTTTTTTAAATTAAAGAACAATTAAACCCAAGAAAGGGCAGAAATCAAGGTAACCCCAGGAGCAAGTCCCACTGTCTGCCTTTCTCTTCACCGATTTTATTACTGAAAGTTTGGTACTTGTCCCTGAGGCTGAATCAGTGAGAAGAAAAAATAAGGACAAGTGGTTTGAGGAAAAGGAAAGAGAAGTTTATCAGTTTCCTGGCAAATGAGGAGGGCAGTGAACTAGGATTTCAAAGATTGCCATCCTGACTTTAAGCAGAAATACAGGACTTTTTAAAAGGAGGAGTGTGGGGATTTGGGCTTAGTGCTACATTACCAGTGTGGCTTCCAGCTATTGTTTAACTATAATTGGGGGTTTTGGTTGACCTTATGGCTCGTGTTGGTGGTCTTGTGACCTTTGTCCAGACAATTCTGCTGATCCATCTCCTGTGGTTTAAGATACAAGAAAACAAACAGGACAGAACATTTTTCTGCCCCTTTGATCACTGGCCTCAGGATGGAATGCAAGTTTTAATTCCTCCAAAAGGGTGGGAGTTTTAAAAAAGCAACAACTAGTAAAACATTTCCTTGCCCTTTCTCAGACCTTTACCTCTGTTACAATTTCCCTTCATTTCCTTCATGCTTTGTGGCCTGTGTACATTTATTCTATCCTTCCCTCTCCTGGCCAGGGTAGGCTGGGTCCTTATAGATTCTGCAAGACATTATCTTGTACAGGGACCATTTGGGCTTCCCCTCTACCTCATGGGATAATTTCACCTTTAGCCCTCTAGATAAATGACATTGTTCTTGATTCTTCCACTTTCAGAATTTGTTGGAGAGAATGCTTATTGTTCATTTCATTTTTAAAGTCACAGGGTGGGGGCTACACAGGAGGATTACCTGGCTTGCCACCCATTTATTAGGTGTGTGGGTGAGGGGTGCCACAGAACAGACCATGGAACTCAGAACTCCACTGGGAGACATACCAGATCATTTGCAATCAAAATAATTAGATATTTCCCAGGTGTTTCCCCTGTAGAAGCAAGGATTTATATCACAACATTGCTTTCATTGTAATTTTTAATACAGGGAGCAACGTTAGCATTCAGGCAGATGTTGTTAAATCTAACCATGTTCAAGGTCCTTTTCCAGAACTCATGTAGTACCTTTATGGTTCCAACAAATATTCATTGTTTAAAACCCAGGCTTTATTTCCTGCCTTAAGTAGGTGCAGTAGGATGTAGAATCCACCAGATGTAACTATTGAAGATAATATTCCAAATCCTCTAGCTGACATCTGATCTGTCAGTGCAAATGCTTTAGTAACAATTGACAAGCTCCATCCAAAAAGTTGTCTAGACTGTCCCACATGACAGGAAGCCACCATGAACAGATAAGTTAGTTTCCCTTTAATGATCTTCATATATAAAATAGCAAGGTTTATAAAAATGCCCATCCATCTCTACGGACATCTTTCAGGACAACCACCAAAACAAACTTGTCATCAAGATCTCTTAAACTCTGAACATCTATGAGACTGCGGTTCTATGCCAGATAGATGTGGTTTCTGTGAACCACTCAACATTTGTGTGGTCTGTTTTAAAATAGAGTCATTTTAGTAGGTGGTATATTATTCCTTCAAAGTAACAGAGAGGAAATACTAAGGATACATTCTGGGAAGGGCAAAGGTGTGCTGTGTATGTGGATGACTTCCCTTGGGTAACGAGGCTAAGGCTGAGGTCCCAGAAAAAGGCTATCCCTTCGGGTTACTGGTCAGCTGCTCCTCTGTTGGTTGGACTTTAGCTCAGCTCAGAGATTAATTACTGTGTTGATGTGGAAGGTAGGGAGTTAATTTTCATATCTCTTTTCACTAGGTATTCCTTCTTGTGTATTTTTGAATACTTTTTTCTGTCTTCGTCTTCTCTTATGTTTTCTTGCCCATTTTTCTCTATCAATTAAATTATCCTTTCATCTTTTTCCACAGTTCTCAGTACGTTTGAAGCCATTTTCTTAGCAATTAGTGCTCAAAACGTTATATTAATAATTCTGGAGCCTGGTTTCTTGTCTTCTCTTCTCCTAATATGCTAGATCACAAATAGGAGTTGAGTCACAGCTACTAAGAATGGATAGCAACGAGTGACACCCGAAGAAAACCACTGGGGTTGCAGGTGGGCGGTGGGCTGACCTAGGCCAGCACTTCCCAAAGTGGGGTCAGTGGAATGTTATTCCTCATGATACATCATGAAGAAGCAGTTCCAGGCAAAAGTGAGTTCAAGAAATGCCACAACCCATACACTCTTTTGGGAGGCTTACAAGGTACACAGTGAATTAAAGTTTCTAATATGTGTTCTAGCAAAGAAACTATTTAACTTTTCTTAGCCTGTCATTGTCCACTCTAATGTGACCCCAGAACCCATTACATGCCATTCACTGATCGTGCACACAATTTAGTGACCTGCAGAACTGATGATGTTCTATAAATGTACTTTGGGGACTGTTCTCACTTCAGAAGAGTTTTGTAAATCCACTCTTCCCAAGGATGTTAACTTGAATGCCTCTTCCATAATAGAACAGGCTCAGGCTTTGACTTTTATATTATAATACATCATATTTAAAGCAAATAGAATAATAGATGTATATAGGAGATATAACTTTCCTATGGTGTCATTTATATCACTAAAAATTACTGAAAAAATTGAAAAACTTTCTTCTCTTCAGAGGATTTCTTGCTATCTGAAATAGTTATAGTTTTAGGTTGTTGGCATATTTATTGAATGCCCACATGTACTTAGTACTGTTCAGGGAACTCAAAGACAAATAAGACACAGTTCTTGGCTAGGCATGGTGGCTCACACCTGTAATCCCAGCACTCTGGGAGGCCAAGGTGGGTGGATTGCCTGAGCTCATAGGTTCGAGACCAGCCTGAGCCAGAGTGAGACCTCATCTCTAAAAATAGCTGGGTGTTGTGTCAGGCACCTGTAGTCCCAGTTACCTGGGAGGCTGAGGCAAGAGAATCAGTTAAGCCCAAGAGTTTGAGGTTGCTGTGGGCTGTGACGCCAAAGCACTCTACTGAGGGTGACATTGTGAGACTCTGTCACAAACAAACAAACAAACAAACAAGATACAGTTCTTGGTCAAAAGGAAATCTAGGGGTGAATTTTACAGTCTTATACTACTTAACTCTCCTACTGTGTTAGATCTGACATTTAGTAATGACAGGTTACTAGTGATGTGCTTAGGATCAGGTAAGCCTTAAATAAATAATGGTAGGCATTTTTTGCTATTTCATTAAATGCTTTGAGTTGAAGAGAACATTGTAGATAATTTAGACCCTTCAATCTTCTTTTCCTTGTCACTTAAGAACACTGAAAACAAACCTCAAATAGATGGTTTTTGATCTTATGGCCAAGGTTCACTTTGAAATGCTCAACTTATACTCTAGTGCAATAGGATGCACCCTCATCTTCCTAAACCCAGGCAACTTGTCTGCTTTGGGGGGTAGGTCACTATGGCCATTTTATTTCCTAAGGTGGTCAGACAGTGAGTGACTCCAGTGGATCACAAACCTTCCTTCTTTCTCTCACTTGGACACCCCCTCCCCTCCCCCACCTCTCCAGTACTATCTTCTCAGGTTTTGCCTGAGTACAGTATCCAGGTTATGCCATTTCATAAGTATTCTGCCTTTTTACAATCACAGTGAATATGGGGGTCCTTGATGGATTTATACAAGACATTAAAAAATAACTCTCCTCCTCCTCGCCTTTCACATGGTTGTGCTCCCAAGTCTCAGACAGGGTGGAATATGGCCGTGGGGACCCTTAAAGACTAGGAACCTACCCTGGACCAAAGGCTCCTGGCTGGTCTGCTCTGATAATTAGCCACAGTGTACACCTGGGAACTGTGGTTCAGGATTCCTGGTCTTTTAAGGAGATAGTCCTTCCAATTAGCTTTGTTGGAATTCAACAAAGGCAACCGATCTTTCCTTATTACTATTAGGTCTGAAATCAGAGAAGATCTAATAAATGCTTATTGAATTGACCTATCCAGATTGGCCCTTGAGATATTACAATAACTGCCTAGAAATGGTCTCTTCTTTGGGAAGAAGCTTTGTAGGATGTTGCCAACTTCTTTGTAGATAGATCTATGATTCTAAAAAGGCATATTCCCATTTGAGATGAAAGGTAATTTTCAATATCAGTTAAAGTTTAGCTCATGGACAGGATAAACAAATTCTAAATAGATTTTAAGAATAATCATTTTCAATGATTCTCATTGATTTATGGACCTTGTAAATATTGGAAGACAGCATGTAGGATTATGAGATTTATTTTGTGTATTTGCTATAAGGATGCAATAGAGTTTTAGGAATTATTAGGCCAGAGGCCAAAAGGAAATTAAATAAGCTCTGTGGATGAAAAGAAATGTTTAAAAAGTACCCTACAAGACATATCAGGTAATAAAGCACCAGGGCCAGATGGATACACAGCTGTATTGTACAGAACATTCAGTCATAAATTACTTCTAATTTTAGAAGAGGTTTATAAACATGCTTCAGGAACCAAAGAAACTTCTCCCTGTTCCAATTTCACTGGCAAGAAAAGATAAATATATGGGTTATAAACTCATTTTATTCTTTAACTATAACCAAAAAACCCTTGACTGTTAGATTTATAAAGCAGTATATTTACCATTATCAAGTAGATTTATTTTATGCAAAATTTCTGGAAAATTATATTTAATATTACAAATATTTGTTCGTTGAAAAATACATATGGATAAGAGCTTCAGCGAGTGAATTAAAGAGCTGAAAAAAGCATTCATCTTGTAAAAGTAGTCCCAGAAAGTTTTTGTAGAAATTTCAAGATTATCCTGAATCCAAGCAAAATATATGTGGCTTTTTCATTTCTGTGAACATACCCTTGAAATAATCATAGACATTTCAAATTATTTGACATCATAAATATTTCTTAGTGTGTCATTGAAATAGCAAAAAAAGAAAAAAATGTCCAGTATCAGGTTTAGTAAATTATGATATGTTCATAGTATAGATATGCAATTATTACAAATAATATAGAATATTCAATACCAGAAGATAGTCATAATATTTTAAGCAATAGAAGTGGATTCTAAAGCATCCATATAGGACAACTCACTTTTTGCAAAGTAATAGATAAATATTTTTGTATATCTGCAATGACCACCCTGGGGTCTTATTAGAATCAATGAAACATTGAGACTTTGGCTCACACCTGTAATCCCAGCACTTTGGGAGGCTGAGGTGGGTGGATTGCTTGAGCTCACGAGTTCAAGGCCAGCCTGAGCAAGACCCGTCTCTACTAAAAATAGAAAAACTAGCTGGGCATGGTGGTGCATGCCTGTAGTTCCAGCTACTTGGGAGGCTTAAACCCAAGAGTTTGAGATTCTGTGAGCCATGACACCACAGAACTCTACTCAGGGTGACATAGTGAGACGGTCTCAAAAAAACCAAAACCAAAACCAAAAGGTTTAGAACAACCCCATAGAGACTCAAGACTATCAGAAACTAGCTTTGGCCCAGGCTGCTAAGGAAGGTGTCAGCCAGGTGCTCATCTGCAGGCAGTACCAGGTGCTCCTTTCCAGTGGGAGTGCCTACAGCAGCACAGATTTGGTGCAAGGAGAGGGAACACACATTAGGCAAGACATGGGTTGCCATAGCTTGAAAGCCTCAGACCTTACAGTGGCTAAGCATTTCTTGTAACAGCTCAGTGGGCTTCCAGAGCTCCCAAGGAATATTCCAGTTAACTAGAATCACCACACTCAGGGAATCCCACAGCTATGGTGTCTGATCAGGTATGTAGACTTGCTTATAGGCTTATCAGTCCAGACATAATTTACCAACTGAGGGATATTATCACTGAGCAATTCTTCTTAGTATTAATACCATAGCTGACATTCTGCTTGCTGAGCAACTAGATATGGAGGTGGCCACTTTAAGATAAGCCACATCAAACCTCTATTGCAATGTTTTTCAAACTTTTTTTTTTTTTAAATCTCATGATACACTAGAACCTATAGTTAAATTTCCATGGCTCACTTAAATTATGTTGATAAAAAAAAAAAAGAGTGAAAAAAGAATATACTTATTGCGCTATGAACTTCTTTTGAAAATAATTTAATTAATATTCTTGAAAAATTTTCGCGGCACACCAGTTGAAAATCACTGCTCTGTTTCCTTACTGTGAGTGTGTAAAGGTGAGGCCAAAAGAGAGGCACCCCTCCTTAGTGCTCATTTTCCCCATGGAACCAGACTCCCCATCACCTATTGGGTCACCAGAAGAATAGAGCAAGGACATTAACTGAAGGACCAATTTTCATAGAAAAGGGCTTGTATCCTTTTTAACCCATAGTGGTTTTTTTTTTTAAATGAACTTTACTCTCTCTGGTTCCTTTCATTGCTTCTGCAGAACCATGGTCCTTTTCTTGTGTCATTTCATTTTGTTTATTTAGCAATTTGGCGGAAAGTCTGTTTCTCTCCTAATGGAAAGCCTCTGTTATCCTTGCTCAGGGCTGTCACCTGGGATGATGTGGTGTCACCTGAAACAGGTGATGTGGTTAGCAAGGCTTGTTCTGTCTCTCCCCCATCTCGCTGTTAGTCTATCCACCTCTCTTGGTATCACCTCCAGCTGTTAGGCTTCACTAATTGCCAACTGGTTGCTCTACTGTTTTTGATGATGCCCTGGGACATAAATTGATCCAGTCTTATTTAATTAAATTTGGGCCTCTTAGGCCCATGAGGAGCTCACACTTATAATCCTAACACTCTTAACAACGTGGCTTCCTACTACAAAGTAAGTTTTTTAAAGGAGGAGATTTGTACCTTGATATTCAGTTCCTATCTATTGTAATGAGTTACATGTAGCGCAGTCAATAAACGACCAGTGAATCAAAGTGTATAGGGCCTTGGAACCAAACTACTATTTTTCAATGTGATTACTACAGAGAACATATAGAGCATGAACTCTGCCCTTAAAATCCTCATCATTACCTGTTAAAGCATTTCATCATAGTTTGAATCCTTTATGTTAGAGGTTGGCTGAGACCTGGAATAAAGAATAAAAATGTGAAAAAAAAAAAAAAATCCTAACACTCTGGCAGACCCAGGGGGGAGAACTGCTTGAGTCAGAAGTCTGAGACCAACTTGAGCAAGAGTGAGACCCTGTCTCTACAAAAATAATAATAAAAAAACAAAACAATTACCTGA
This sequence comes from Loris lydekkerianus, assembly GCA_963574355.1. Lineage (NCBI taxonomy): Eukaryota > Metazoa > Chordata > Mammalia > Primates > Lorisidae > Loris > Loris lydekkerianus. The sequence goes on from CAUYPK010127828.1 coordinate 20,475, forward strand.
GTGTGATGGTGCATACCTGTAGTCCCAGCTCTTTGGAGGCTGAGGCAGGAGGATTGCTTAAACCCAGGAGTATGAGGTTGCAGTGAGCTATGAGGATGCCACAGCACTTTAGCCTGAGTGACATAGTGAGAATCTATCTCAAGAACAAATGAGCAAACAAAAAGTTGGAGGCCTCTTTGCAAGGGTAGTCTTCGAAGGCAGACTTTGAGGTTCATTTTGACCTCAGTAGAGATGTTCTTAGATGCCATTTCTCCTAGTTCTTTCTATAAATATTAAACTTCTACTGGCCTACAACTTATTGCTCTCTTGAACCTTCCAATCTCCTTTTAATTGCTTATTGCTAGAACTTCCCTACACTCTGTGCCAAATAAAACTACTTCTTTAAACATAAATTCAAAGATTTCTGTTCCTATGGCTGTCTCATTCCCTAGTCAACCACTGTGTCACTGTTCCAGAGCACAGAGCAGGAACATTGGCCCATTTTTCTCAGAGTGACACCTCTGCTTGACGAACAGGATGCTGGGTGGGAGAGTAGTCTGAGGTCTTCTAAGTTTACCTTTCCTGGTGCAGAATCTCTGCTCACAAGTGAACGGAGATGACTGTGATTTGGACTCCATTACTCTTATTGTCATGCCTGGGATGGATGGAACTTCTGCCCTAGGAGTTGAGGGTCAAGGAAGATCTCTCAGATGTTCTTGCCTAGAATAGAACTTCTGCAACACAGAGCTGGGGGAATGAGAAATGCTGGTGGCCTGCGCCTCCTGGGAAGTACTGCAGCCATAGACTGAGACCTGCGTGAAGTGGAAGGCCTGTTTTCTTGGCTGCACCAGCCTGGGTTAGTGCTTCCATCATGCTCAGCTGGGAGTTCACATATGGGTCTGGAATAGCACATCAATTCTTATTGTTCTTACTGAGATTTAGTAAATAAATCTTACTTATTGTTCTTACTGAGATTGAATAAATATTTCTCCATTTGCTACATGTCCTTAAGAGGCTTTCATTAAACATTACAATTGTTTTTGTTTTTTAGAGACAAGGTCTGGCTCTGGCTCAGGCTGGTCTTGAACCTGTAAGCTCAGGCAATCCACCCACCTTGGCCTCCCAGAGTGCTGTGATTATAGGTGTGAGCCACTGCACCTGGCCTAAACAAAACATTTTAAAAACAATTTTTACCAATTATTCAAGACCAGCCTGAGCCTGCGCCTGAGCCAAACTCTGTCTCTAAAAATAGCAGGGCATTTTGGCGGGTGCCTGTAGTCCCAGTTTCTCAGGAGGCTGAGGCAGAATTGCTTAAGGCCAAGAGTTTGAGGTTGTTGTCAGCTATGACACCATGGCACTCTACAAGGGTGACAAAGTGAGACTCTGTCTTAAAAAAACCAAAACAAAAAAATTTTTGGTTGTTATAAAATAAAACATTTATGGCTATGTTTCTGGGGAAAAGGTTTACAGAGCTCCTCATGCTGTTATTTCACAAATCAATTCCTCTTTCATGTTTATGATTCATATCTGTGTCAAGAACCATTAGCCTGTAGTCCTTTCATTAATTCTGTTTATTTACATTGACTTAAACATTTTTGTTTTGCTTCCCTATGTTTTTTTGCGACAAACTTTTTTATTAAAACAAGAATGAGGAAAAATGCTTTTCATAAAAGAGGCAAATAAAAGCAAATCATTTTTTTTTTTTTTGACAGAGTCTTACTATGTCATCCTCGGTAGAGTGTTGTGGCGTCATAGCTCACGGCAACCTGTAACTCTTGGGCTCAAGCGATTCTCTTGCCTCAGCCTCCCAAGCAGCTGGGACGACAGGCGACCACCACAACGCCCAGCTATTTTTTTTTTTGTAGTTCTTGTTGTTTGGCAGGCTCGGACCAGGTTCGAACCCACCAGCTCCAGTGTATGTGGCTGGAGCCCTAGCTGTTGAACTATAGGCGTCGAGCCAAAAGCAGGTAATTTTTCTCTCTGTGACTAGGAAGGAAAGAGATAGCAATCCATCCTCTCCCTTTTACTGAGTGACTCCCCTGGAAAGAAAGATGACTTTGTGAAATCTCCTTATAAACATGGTAATGAGAAACCTCTTGGCAAATGCACCTATGAACTAATGACATTCACTGGTGAGAAGGGCCTTAACTATGGAATGTTTTTAGTACATCAGGATGTGCCTTTTCTGTCTGAAATTGATCATGGTAAACAGACGAGTAATCCATGCATTTATCTCTGGGAAAATTTATATCAGCCATATTACTACAACAATATAAAAACAAGATTTTTCTGACAGAAATGGCTTTCTTTTGCGAAAGTGATTATGCGTATGTTAAATATTACATAATGAGGCAAGAAAGAACCTGAGAAGTTGTTTTGAATGTCTTCCACCTCTTCCCACTTGTTCTAAAAAGGCTAATGGGCTAAGAACTCAGATTCTGATGAATCTGATTTGAGAATCTAATCATTTGTATTGTTTGTGTGTCAGATCAGGACAGAGCTACTTTCTTAGGAGCCCTTGTAAATTAAACTTTATTGACCTTTACTGAAAAGCTTTTAGAAATCCTGACACTTTTCAGGTAAACAATAGGTGCTAAATTCAGGAGAAGCAGGGAGATAGGAATTATTTTTACTCATTGCCAGCACTTAGGTATATTTTATCAAACAATTAGATGCAGTTTTAGGTTCTTTCTTCCCTTAAAAACTAATTTGCCCTAAGCCAATTTGGCAATTCATTGAAATAGTTTTCTGGGAATTGATTTTTAGTGAATTGGACTGCTTCCAGGTGATACAATTTAAAAATAAAAATGTTTACACCAGTTCCTCTGCTATTTCCCTGGTGCTTGAGTATAAAGAAGAATTATTGAGAGTTGTGGGAAGTGAGTACCCTTTCTGAAATCATGAGAGGTTTCATGTTTTTGTTTTGCTGTATGCCATTTTTTTGTGGCCCCATGTAGGAGAAAGTTTATACTTTTTATGCTAAATTTATACACTGAAGAACATTTGAAAAATACAGAAAATATAAAAAATAGTACAGCAACAAGTTTTTATATATTTAATACATTTTCTTCTAATTTTTATTTTTGATGAAAAGGGTTTTCTCACATATTTGTAAATCATACTATACAATTAAAACATTTTAATATCCCATATCGCATTTAGGTAGAATATTCACTTAAGTTTATTTAAGAAACCAAACCAGATATTTGCTTGAATTGCCTAATTATTCAAACAAGATGAGTCATCAGAAACTCTACAAATGGCCTCCCCCCCCACATAGATCATTTCTGTGAACATATGGAAGGCTTAGAGGAGAAAAAACATCCCAGTTAGGTAGGGCCAATCCTTTAATGGCATTTAAGAAAGGAAACCGATTAAGAAGCTTCAACTCTCAGGTGATTTACTCTCAGGTAAGTCTTGTAATTTCCATGGCTGTTCCCAGGCTATGATGAGGAGTAGACTCGGTACCTCTGTGGTCCTTTCTAGGTGTGACATCAGTACATCTGTAGTTCCCAACCCCCAGGACTCTGGACCTGGGAGAACAAGGCCACACAGCAGGAGGCTGAGCAATACACTTCATCAATATTTACAGCCACTCCCCATCAATCCCATCACAGCCTGAGCTCCACCTCCCGTCAGATAAACAGGGCATTTTATTCTCATTGGCCTGTGAACCCTGCTGCAAATTACTCATGTAAGGGATCCAGGCTGCACACTCCTTATGAGGAGCTAGTGCCTGATGATCTGAGGTGGAGACGTAATGCGCCTGAATTATCCTGAAACCATTACCCACCTCTTCCCCCTCCCCTGACATCTATCTTCCTTGAAACTGGTCCCTGGTGCCCAAAACTGGGGACTGCAGCTCTACATGACCCCATGTTTCAGCTGCTTTCCATTGTATGTGAAACATTGGTCTTTGCTGTAGAATTCTTCTGTGTCGAAGAATCAACAGTCCCCAATTTATTAATGCCTTGGGTTCAAAAGGATATTTTTTAGTTAATTCAGCTTATATTGGAACACATTTTCCCACATTAAAAAGGCTAAAAATAAAGATTAAATTTCCAGCACAATAGCCAAGAGATAGTTCTTATGGCATTTTAGTTTTTATTTGTTTCTAGGTCACAATGGATCCTATAATTTATCTGGAATCTGAACGTTCAATAACATATCGCAGATAAGTAGCATATAGCAATTCTAGTCTTTAGATGCAAATCTTCTCTTTTCTCCCTTTCCCCTACTTGTCCACACCTGAACACAAAGGCAGAGGGGATTATGTAAAAAATAACATCACCTAACATTTATTGTAGGGCACTATGTTCTCATCACTGTGCTAAATGCTTTATGTAGATTTATCATTTAATTCCCACTACTTTCTCCATTTTATATACTAGCAAACTGAGAATAAGAATTAGGGTGATTTGGTGGTGCCTGTAGCTCAAGCGGCTAAGACGCCAGGCACATACACCAGAGCTGGTGGATTTAAATCCGGCGTGGGCCTGCCAAACAATGACAACTACAACCCAAAAAACAGCCGAGTGTTGTGGCAGGTGCCTGTAGTCCTCGCTACTTGGGAGGCTGAAGCAAGAGAATCGCTTAAGCCCAGGAGTTGGAAATTGCTATGACCTGTGTGGCCACAGCACTCTAAACCAGAGTGATAGTTTGAGGCTCTGTCTCAAAAAAATAAAAAAGATTTAAGGTGATTTGACTTGGCAATGGTTAGGGCATTGGCCACATACAATGAGGCTCATGGGTTTGAACCTGGCCTAGGTCTGCTAAACAACAATGACAACAACAACAATAAGAACAACAAATAGTTGGGCATTGTGGTGAGTACCTGTAGTCCCAGCTACTTGGGAGGCTGAGGCAAAAGAATCACTTAAGCCCAAGAGTTTGAGGTTGCTGTGAGCTGAGAGACCATAGCACTCTACCAAGGGTGGTGACCTAGTGAGACTGTCTCAAACAAACAAACAAACAAACAAACAAAGAATTGAGGTGATTTGCCAAAACAAAACAAAATACATACACAGCTGTTATGAGATATAACCGGGCCTGAGGTCTCCAAATCCCGAGACATAAATCAATGTGCATTATCCAAATATTATTTCCTCTGTAAGAATCTCCTCACACACCTCTTGCCACCCTCAGACTCGCTCGTTGTCCTTAGTTAGGGTCTCACAACCCTGATTCACCACTCCTTGCCAATCTTACACCAGCATTTATGTGGCTATTAATGTCTTCCTGTTCTGCTCAAACTTACCAGGGACCATATTTGTCTTTTCACCTTTTTCTTAATTCTAATGCCAGGAACATGGTTTGGGCTTAGTTAATATATTTAAAACAAGTAAGTAAGGTAGAAATATGGGATGCAAACAGTGTAAACCAAGACCAACCCATGTTCCTGGCATTAGAATTAGGGGAAAGGTGAAAAGGCACTCAGGATAGGAGCTTTGGAGTCTTGGGGGATGGGGTTGGGAGTCCAATGCCCAGTACTGACAGATCTTGGGGTGGCCATGCTTTGAGTGTGAGGTGGCCTAGATCCAGGGCAAATGTTACCTGTCAAATCCGTTTTCAATCCTTAATCTGAATAGTTTCCTTTGAGATAAATTCCAAAGAATCAAGAGGTTTGCCGTCTGTATTGTGATTTCTAATTGAACTGTTTCCTGTTCTGCTGGTTCTGAGCTGAGAGTCTTTGGCTGAGGCCTTGAAAGACTTTTGATGGCTTCTTCTTGCCTTTGGGGAAAAGTCCTAACTCTTCCATCCAAGGCCCTCCTGATCTCATTTCCTACAAGCGTCTGTGCAGACAGTCTTCTGCAGCCCGGGTCACCTGCTCCCTGGACACTATCACCGTGATGGCTTTTCTCCCTTCTGTGTCTGTGCCCAAACTTCCGTTTTACATACTATGCGCACTGCTCTTTGTTAACCCACAAGATCCCTCAAGGCCGAGTTAAGTACTTGCTCTTCACAAAGCCTGCCAGCCAGACACAGAGCAACAGCCTGTCAAGCTGGTGCCATAGACCCTTCTTGTCTTTTTTCTTGGTATTTAACCCGTATCGCCCTGCTCACAGGATTGATTACCAGCTGCGTTTCTTAATTTTCCATCACTTTTCCCAGGAAAGCCAATTGTAGTACTGCATGTTCGTCAGTAGGTGGCAGCCTTCACAAACAGAATTCAGGAGATTTTGTCGCTTTGCTTGTCAACAGGAAGAGTGTCCCTAACGAGGGGTGCAGATACCCAGAGCAGCTACCGCAGATGATCTTGTTCACTAATTAGAAACATTTGCTTCCTTGGAGTCACAGAAATGTTCCCGCTATGATTCTGTTTTGTGAGGGGAAGCGATCTGAGTAGCTTTGTAAATGATCCCATTTCTCTGCTCTCCTGTGTGTGGAAGATCAGAAGATAGCAAACAGTGCACCTCTTTGTTATATTTTTTTCCCCCAAAGAAGAGGGAGAAGTTATGATTTAAAAAACATTTATTTTTAGTATGGGATTTTTCTTTTTACAAGATGATAATGCTGCGATTTTGCATGGGGTATTTTTATCATTAAAAATAATGGGAAGGAGAGAATGTTTTTAAAAACACTAGGCTAGATGCTAATTGGAAACAAAGACATTACAAAACTGAGCATACTATTCAGAATTCTTTCTCTCTTTAACAAGAATATTTGAATGTGGGCTGTTTTATGAAATGGTGAGTTAGGTACATGACACTGCTGGTATCAGTGTTACAGAGATTTTCTGGATAATGACACAGGCATTGTACTTAGGATCGCTCTTTCTCTGAGTTCGCACCTGGACATTTGTTTACCCTTACTAAGACAACAGAACTCCTTTTCTTGAAAAATAACTCCTTTTCTAACTGTGTCCCTCTAGAACTTCGGTCCCTAGGGTAAATTTTACTTCCTGTGGGAAGTTTTCCTTCGATCATCCACCCCCTAAAGTTGCTTTTCCATCAGTCTTCACTTATGTGTACAGAGCAAGTATAAGGAATTCAGACTGGATTTTAGCAAGAAAATCAAAATCAAAATGCCTTCTTCTAAATATACATTGTGTTCCTCAAAGAAACCACTGTGGAAGACCATGTATTTCTTTTAATGATAATTTGGTGACTCAAAACATTTTAAAATTCCTATTTTGGTCAAGAGGATAAGGAGTAAGATCAGATGGTATTTATCAAATCAGCTTTCTATCACCCTATGCACGAATATCCCCTTCTCTAACTTCTCAGAATAGATTTCTAGCATTCTTTCTTTCTTTCTTTCTTTTTTTTTTTTTTTTGAGACAGAGACTCAAGCTGCTGCCCTGGGTAGAGTGCTATGGTGTCACAGCTCACAGCAAACTCAAACTCTTGGGCTTAAGCGATTCTTTTGACTCAGCCTCCCAAGTAGCTGGGACTACAGGCACCCAGCTGTTTTTTGGTTGCAGTTGTCGTTGTTTAGCTGGCCCTGGGCTGGGTTTGAACCTGTCAGCCTCCCTGTATGTGGCTGGCACCCTACTCACTGAGCTACGGGCACTGCCTAGATTTCTAATATTCTTTCATTTGCACTTTTGATAATGAAGAATTTTTTCCTAGAGTGTTGGTGTGTGACCTGAAAATAAATGAGTGCAGTGGTCTTAATACCACTCGTGCACAGAGTAGTGGTTCTTTCATTTGTGTTGGACTCACCCATCTCCAAGGTCAGACATCTTCAGGATTAGAAACATATTCTAATTTATGTAAAAATATGTGTCTCATCCTTGTAATCTCTCCCCATTCTTAATTTTGCCTTCATTAATAAATGGCCTGTAACACTTTTAAGAGAGTATTTTGACCAAAATATCATGTATCACATAGTTTTAAGCATAAATTCAATCTTTTTGCGGAATCTCATGTCCTAAGACTATTTTAGTCTTTTTAGTCACTCCTAATGCCACTTACTTCAATTAAAGCTTACCCATACCTATTGCTATAGGGAAGATCAGTTAGATCTTCTGTTTGAACAGCAAATTGGTAAAGAATGACAGGATAATATAGAAATACATCCTTTGCAGATGTAGTTATTTATTATATAATCAGCTAACAGGTTTATTCATTCATATAGCCACCATTGGTTGAGCATATATACTCAGTTTAGTTATGTGTTTACTGCCAACAGCAGAAAACAGGACACGGATCTGATTCACCCTCAGTGGAGCTTACTGAACAGTATGCTGCCACTTCCTACAGTTATTGAAAGTAAAGTGCTGCTCAGGGAGCACTTGCTATGTGTCATCCACTAAGTGAAATGGTATTTCCCTTGGCTCCCACAATGCATTTTCGGGTTGGGTAGAATGAAGGTAATTTCTGTTCTCAACAACCGTAAGTGATGCTCTCACTGCAAAGGTGAAGGGGCTGGGCTGCGAACCTAGAGGCCACTCTAATGTTGATGCGACTGTCTTGTCCTCAAAGTTTCATTGCATCCCTCAGATTCAATTTCCTTTCTTTGATAACCCTTTCATGCGTTCTTTGACTTAGGTTTTATGATAATAAATATAGAAGCTGAGAGTAGTAGCAATAGCCAGTCCTCATGTTGAACTTATTCTAGACCAGGCACTGTTGTGAGCACTGTATTATTTATTTACTCATTTAATTGGCACAAAACCCTATGAAGGAGATATCATTACTATTTTCAGTTTGCAGAGGAGGAAACAAAGCACAGAAAAGTCAAGTAAGTGGCAGAGCTGGGATTTGAGCCCAGGTAGGCCACGTGCCAGGGCTTGTGGCTTGAACCACAATCCCAGGCTGCCACTGAAGAGTTGAGCCCACCCTGTGTAACTGTGTAATAACCACCTCATTTCCCAGCAACTAACTAGACATGGCTCAGGAGTTTGTGTGCATGTGTAGACATACCCTGTAGCCCTGGAAGTAGCTACAGGTGAGGTGCAGGTTTCATTAAGTTGCTATGGGTTAATTCACCAATGCCCCTGCACAGACTATGGGTCAGAAGTGGCTAAAGTGGCATTTCAGGGCCACAGTGAAGTTGACATTGCCTAGATCTCTTCTTTATGGTGAACAGGGCCTGCTAACACCTATTGCAAATGCTCTTTCTGTCCAGTGGTGGAAAGAAAAGTTTTAGAAATCTTCTTGATTTCACATTAAAGAAAATTTTACTTGAAAACTTCCTAGATCCCTCTCATTTTATTTTATTTATAATACCTCCATCTGTGTCTAATAGTTCACCACCTGTTTTCTTTCCAGTTAGGGTTTCCTGGTTATTTGGTATGAGCTCCCAGGCTGGGTTTGCCATTGAATTATTTAATCCCTACTACCACTGGGTTACACAGCAACTCTTTGAACATAATTAGGGGTGTTTTTTTTGTTTGTTTGTTTTTTTTAAATACCTATGCATTATTTTGAAACAAAGGTTTTTTGTTTTGTTTTGTTCTGGTCAAAGGTTATTTGTGGACTGTTAGGTGGTAACTCTCAAGCCTGGTGGCACTATAAACAATGAAAATATGCTTATAAAAATATTACTATACTGATCTAATACATGCCCATGAAGAGAAAAACTCAAATCAATTCAAGGTGGGGGGTGGAGGCATGAGGGAGCCTGGAAAGGGGTTGGTGGAGGGGGATGGGTGTGCTTGCACTTAATGGGCACAATATTAGGGTGTATGGCACACCTCCTGGGGGTGAAACACAATCGGCACACCTCCTGGGGACGGAACACAATCGTAAGAGGGACTTTACCTAACAAATGTAAACATTGTAACCTAAGTCTTTGTATTCTCAATTAACCTGAAACAATAAAAAAATTTATAGTAAATGGAAAAAAAAATTGATATATTACTATATATCAATAAATTATGCCTTAGCATATGAGAATTCTCCAAAGCAGCAAGTTTTTTGTTTTTTTTTTTTTAAATTAGAGAAATTTTGATATGGTAGTTTTTGTAGTGAGTTTTGGCATTATTATAACGTGTTGTTCCCAGCCTATGGGCTGGAGTATTATTCCGTGCCTTTTGCTCAGTTCACACAATGCAATTTACACTTCATTGTTCTAGTTAAGATGAAAGTGGAAGTTCAATTAAAAAGTTGTGCGACCAGAAGATTTTTAGGGCAGAGCAAGTTCTTGGTATGATACCACAGTGGTGGATACATGTCGTCATACATTTATCCAAACTCAGAATTCACAACACCAAGAGTGAATCCCAATGTTAACTCTCGACTTTGGGCAACAGTGATGTGTCAGTGCAGGTTCATCTGTTGTTACAAAAGCACCACTTTGGTGCCAGAGTGCACATGGGGGGAGGGGGCATCTGGAAAATTGCTGTACTTTCTGCTCATTTTTGCTGTGAACCTAAAACTGCTCTTTCTATATACATATGTATATATATATATATATTTTTTGTTTGTTTGTTTGTTTTTCTTTTTTTGAGACAGAGTCTCACTCTGTCACCCTGCATAGAGTGCTGTTGGGGCATAGCTCACATCAACCTCAAACTCTTAGGGCTAAAGAGCTCCTCCTGCCTCAGCCTCCAGAGTAGCTGGGACTACAAGTGCCTACCAGAATGCCTCTTGCTTAGGCTGGTCTAGAACTCTTGAACTCAACAAGCAATCCACCAACCTCGGCCTCCCAGAGTGCTAGGATTACAGGCATGAACCATCGCCCCTGGCCTAGCTAAAACCCACTCTATAAAACAACCAAGTGTTAAAAATATAAAGTGTGTAATAACCAAAATAAGAAGGAAGAAAGAGAGGGACAGCAAACAGTAAAAAAAGCTAGAATACAATGGTGAAAAAAAAAAAATTCCTCTCAAGAACATATAATGTGTGTATGTGTGTGAGAAAGAAAGCGGGTCTACATTGTAATGGTTAAAGCAATGACCCAATAAATGCTGGCTTTGTGTCAGAGGACCTCTGTCCTTGAACTTGCCCTTGGTTCTGGCCAGTATAGATTTCTAACTTTGATACACCAGAAGGGCTCTTGAATTCATGATTCTGAAGATGATAAGGATTTTTGCTGAGAATGATAGAATCTGTACATTTATGAAAAAGCCATAAAAATACATTTCTACATGGTAAAACTTGATGTACAGAAACTTAGAAACAACACAACAATGTACAGCTTCACTAAATTTTAATTGCCTCTCACAAAGGGATTGATTAAAATCTCTGAGCTGGGTATTGCTAGAAGTGGGCTCTTTTCTCCACATTGGCTCTTCATCCCCGGCTGTCCTTAATTTTGCTGGTCCCACACTGCCCTAGGAGACCGAGGGATGACATTCTCTTTTCTCATAGTCTTTTTTATGATATGTGGAAAACTCTCTTCCTCTGTATCTCTACTTGCTGTTACATGGGTCTTTTATAATTCATTTATATGCATTGTGGATTCTTTCAACATGAGGTTCATAGGCTTCAGTTTTAGAAAGTGATTTAATTACATTTTTCTCTCTTTTCTGTTCCATGTATTAATCAGGGGCTTAATTTGGGATTAGAATTAGGAGCCAATCCTAATTTATTTTATTTTTTACACTACTATCCTCAGCTTTTTCATGCCCTTATGTTGAATTAAAAATTTTTTTTAGCCAAGATAGTTTTAATTTCAAAGACTTCTTTGTATTAATTTTTTGATTTTTAATACATTATGTTATTCTTGTTTCATGGATGCAAAAGTAGATATACTTTTAACCTTGAGAATATTACGAATAGTTTTATATTGATGTTATCTTCTTTTTTCTGCATTCATTTAATTATTTCTTCAGCAAATGATTGCTCAATACCTACTGTGTCTGGCATTATTTTATGCTTAGACACATAGTAGTGCATAAAACAAAGTCCTTTTCCTTGTGTAATATGTACATGTATCTAAAGTGTTTTAGGCTTGAGCTATTTACCAAGAATGATAATGGTCTGGAGATTTGGAGGCAGGAGATGGACGCTCACTGTGGGACAGTGTATCAGTTCCCTGTTGCTACTATAATACACTACCACAACATTAGTAGCTTGAAACAACACAAATTTATTCTCTTATAATTCTGAAGGTCAGAAGCCCAAAATTGGTTTTACGGCCAAAATTAAGATGTCAGCAGGGCCGTGCTCCTCCTGGAAGTGCTGAGGGAGAATCTGTTTCCTCACTTTTCCCACTCTTAGAACTGCATTCTTTGCATTCTTTGGTTTGTGGGCCTTTGGTCCATCTTCAAAGTCAGCATCTTACTTTAGGCTTTAGTCACTATGTCATTGCCTCCTTTTTCTACAGCCAAATAGCCTCTTCCCCTCCTCTTACAGGGATGCTTGTGATTATAGTTGGGGCCAAGTTGGATAATCCAGGATAACATTCCCATTTTAAGATCCTTAACTTAATCATATCTGTAGGGTTTCTTTTGCCACGCAAGGTAACATGTACTAGCGCCAGGGATTAAGACCTGAATATCTTTGTAGGCAGTCCCATCCAGACGTTAGTTAATACATGATATTTAAAGCAAATGAGTTTACAGAAAGAATAGAGGAATTACTAAGCATAGAGGAAATCCAAGAAGAGGTTGGAAAGGTGACAAAAACCCAGTGAAACAGACTAACAGGCTGTGAGGTAAGAGGAGAACCAAGAAAGAGAGATCAGTTTCTCTAAGCAGATCAAGAAAGAGGAAGTGAGAAAATGTATAAAATTGACAATTGGGTTAGGAAATGTGAAGTCATTGGTGATTCTAACAAGCAAAGTTTTGGTGCATGGTGTTGTAAGTTTGCGTTTGAGTGGGCTCCTAAGAATAACAGGAGAGAGCTGACAATTACAGACAATGCTTTCTGACCGTATTGCTGTACAGGAGCAGAGAAATGGAGCGGCGGTTGGAAGAAGAGGGGCTACCAAGAGATTTTTAAATGATCATGTGTATGTATTAAGGCATAATTTCCATGTAAGAAAATACACCTATTGTATACGTACAGTCTGGTGAATTTTGGCAAATGTTTGTATCTGGGTAGTCACGATTACTCTCCAAATTTTGAACATTTTCATCACCTTCCAATTCCCTCAGCCCCCATTTGCAATCAGTCCGTCCCCTGCCCCTCCCAGTGTGAGGCAGGTGGCCACTAATTTTCTTTTGTCATTGTGGATCAGTTTGGCCTGTTACACAATTTATATAAATGGAATCATATACTATAGAGTCTTTTATGTCTGACTTCTTTGTTCAGCATAATGTTTGAGGTTCATCCACATTGCTGAATAATACCATTGTTTATCCATTACCTGTAAATGCACATTTCAGAAAGAAGAAATTTTTAAAGTTTCAACTTAAATATATTATCAATTTCTTCTTTTTAAAAAAATGTGTTGAAGAGAAATTTCAATAAAGTGGGTTTTAAAGATTGAACTGGCTTTTGTTGGTGATTTATGAACTGGACAGCCTCTAGTCTATGAAAAGATAGAGGCTCCTCTGGGGTGGCCCAACAGTCGGCTTTTATAAGGTAGCATAAGCAGGAATAAGGAAACAGCATAGTTTAAAAAGTGGATTGATTAACCTCAGGTTACTTTAGATTACTTTCCTTTTATGAATTAAATCAGAGGAGACTTCCTTATGTCAGCTCAGGTTGACTGGGACCCTTTTGATTGATTGTGGTGACTCTCCTCATTTTTTTTTAAACTGACCTGTTTTAAGTCCAGCTTGATTCTGTGACACTGAGCCTGAGTGACTCCTTTCTGGTCTGGTCTGGGGGTTACAGTGTAGGAGCTTAGTCCCAAACAATGCGCTGTCATACATCTTATTTAACATAAAGCTGGTTTTTTAATGTTTGTATAATAAAAATCATTGCTTATTTCAAAGTAGTAGACTATTTTCTCTATGTTTTCCTCTAGAAGTTTTGTGATTTTAGCTTTTATATGTTCATTTGGTCCATAGTGTGAGGTTAGATGTTCCACATGACTATCCTATTGTTCCAGCATATTTGAAAATAACATGAATTTTTGACTTATCCATGGCTTTCGAAAAATTACTCTATAAAAATATTTGAACTAAAACATGCATTTGAAAGAATGAGGATGTACCTTGACCAAAAAAAATAAAGCAAGAAGTGTTAAAGTGAAACATTACAGATACTGTCTAACTCAGTACTTAAGGAAATCTGACATTTCATACTTAAGAACCTGCATTTCTCCCTTTTACTAGAGTTCTTGATACTCCCTTGTCTACTTTCCATCTTTGAAAATTTGTTGATGACATTCATTGGCAATTTCTCTCCTTTTAAAAATTTGTCCTTGTGGGTTTGTACATTTTTAATTCCTTTAATTTATTTTCGTTGTGTTTCAAAAAGCAGTGGGTAATTGTACATCTTCATGCCACCCTGTTATGCCAGATGTACTCTTTCATAGCACTTTAAATTATATTTTAAAAATGCTATTCCTAAAAAGGTTTGCTGCCCAAAGTATGCTTTGTAAAATGCCTGCCACTGATTACCTGTGTCAAAAGACAAAATTACAACAAATTTAGTTATAGATCTAATTGGCTTTTCTTTATGATTCATTAACTGGACAGCTTCCATTTTGCAAAACAGAATGGAAACTCCCACTGAGCAATGGCAGAACGGTGGGTTTTGTGAGGTGGAACCCAGGAAACAGAACAATAGAAGAAAAAGCTTATTTCCTAACATTAGTTTACTTTTTTTTGATAAGGGTTAAAGCAGTCAGCTTCCTTATTAAGCTGACTTAGGTAGACTAGAATCTCTCTCCTGTTTTCAGGAAAAACTGATCCACTTTGCAATCTGCTTCTTTAAAGTTCCTGTTCGATGATGTGGTATGTGACATGAATGAGTATTTTGTTTTGGTCTGGTCTGTTAGTACATACAGGAACTCAGTACAAAACTGTGGCCTTCCATGCTTTCTATTTTACCCCTATTATCTGATAATCACTTCTTTTTCTGCTTTTTCAGGCCATAGTTCTGCTCTCTAACCTGTGCATTCTGGGCAGAGTGTCTTCAATTCAGAAGGGCATTTCCTATTCTCCTGGAGTCTACACATGCATAATGCCAAGTTTAAACAGTGTATGTAACACATCCGTGGGAACTCTTCTTCCTCTGATGTCTAGATAAAGCTCACTTGAGTGCCTTAAAACCATAGCCTGTAGAAATCTCTGTAAGATTTCTGTAAGTTTATAGAAAACTCGTTCTGATTATCTTTTCTGGCAACTACATACATGTTTTTCTTCATTCATTCTGCTATATAGCCTGAATGAATGATGTGGACCTCTTCAAATTCTTAAAAAAACTGTGCTCACACAAAGCACCTCTAAGCAGAGTTACATTTACTTAAGGAAACAATTGAATAGAGTTTAGTTTACTTGAGTAGAGTTTGAATTAGGTTGAATTTGAGCTGACTCAAGTATTGAATTAAGAAGGATTTTAACTGAGTAGTGAAGAATTTGATTTGAGTAGAGATTGATATGGGTATAGAATGAGTTACACAGAGGTTGATTTGAGTAGAGTTTTGAGTTGAGTTGAGGTTGAGTTGAGAAGGAGCTGAGTTGTTGAAATTGAGTTTTATAAAGACTGAATTTTGCAGACAATGATAGATTGGGGTGGCACATGGAGTAGGGGTCCCCCTTTACTTTACATGGTATAGTAAACAAACTAAAAGTCTGCATTAAGCTTTCTAAAACCATTTTGGGGTTCTCGCTTGGCTCTTTACAGGTAAAAAAAGACAGAAAGACCTTCTCACAGGTGTGCTGCTCTTGGGTTCTCTTTTTCCATCCTTCTCTTCTCTCCTCTCCCACTCATTCTAAACAACAAATTCTTTTCCTTGTTTCCCTCAAAATAGTTTAGAGCTTTTTTTGTGACATGCAAGAGCCTCACTCTCTTTTATACCCCAAATTCTCTTTGCAGTGTTTTCCCAAGACTATTCCATCCCTAGGAAAGTAAAGCTGCTAAAAAAAACTTTTTCCTACTTCATGACCTTAAATTAGGCTAATGATAATTGCAAAATGCTGCTTCTTTCTCATCTTTTTTTGGGAGCACATTGACAATATGTTAGAAATGTGTCAGTGGATGTTGCCATGAAAAACAGGGAGGAACACTCCGTGTTTGCTCATTGAGAAATGCTAAGACAGACCTGCAGGTCCACCTGTGCACTGATGGAATCTTCTGAGGTTCCAACAAATGGATTGGTTGAAGTGGCGATGGTAATTTATTTAAATGGGAACATGTCAACTTGACTATGATGAAACATGCTGCTATGCTGTATTGTCGTGACACCACCCACCCGAATCTTTACACATATATTTATGAAATTATGAAATCCCATTTGGTGAGCATACAAATAGCTGAAGTGACAGTTCCCACATTAGATCTATAATTTAAAGGCAAATTAAGATAATGGGCACTGAATATTTACTAGATGCTTGGTACCGTGCTGGGTATAGGGGATGCATGAGTCACAAGTCCTTTTCTTCAGGTAAATTGTGAATCTTATTAATGGCATAAGATATAAATAGAAAACAATTATCATATGAAAGAGCATATTTCGGGACTAAATTGTAGGGAAATCCCTATGTTGTAAAACTTAGAAACTTTAAAAAATTATTATTATTACTTTGAGACAGTCCCACTCTATCAGCCTGGGTAGATTGCCATGGTATCAGCATAGATCATATCAACCTCAAACTCTTGGGCTGCTTGAGCAATCTTCTTGCCTCAGCCTCCTGAGTAGCTGGGACAACAGGCATCTGCCAAAAGGACTGGCTAATTTTTTCCTATTTTTAGTAGAGACAGGGTTTCGCTCTTGCTCAGGCTAGTTTTCAACTCTTGAGTTTAAGCTATCCACCCGCCTTAGCCTCCCAGAGTGCTAGGATTACAGGTGTAAGCCATCGTGCTTGGCTATTTAATTATTTTTAAAAATTACTTTTTATGTTATTGTCGAGATAGGATCTTTCTATGTTACTCAGGCTGATCTTAAACTCCTTGATCCAAGTGAGCCTCTTACTTAGAGGCTCCCAAAGGCTGAGATTAAAGACTTAAAGCCTGTGAGAGAGAACTAGAAGTTCAACTGTGCCTGAGCAAGAGGGGCCCAGGTAAAGAGAAGGGTTTGGACAAAACTAGAATGGTGAGAATGGCTTGAATGGGAGTGAGGAATATTAATGAGATGAGATTCAGGGTGCAAGAGTAGTTCTTGGGGTACATGGGTCAGCTAGGTGCCCTGGCCACAGATTAGATTCTAGGCTGAAGAGACTGGACTTTGTCTTATAGACAGAGGAAACCTCCCAGATATGACTGGACACAAAAAGCCAAGAACGATAAAATTGTTTCTCTGTGAAAACAGTTCACAACGTTTCAGAGCTCCTTATTTCATTCTACAATGCTTAGGATTCTTTCTCAGCAGAAAGAGGGGAACGATTTTTACTTTCTCAGTGAGAATGATGTCAAGGGAAACAACTTTTAAGAACTCCAAATTAGTTTGCTTTGTATAATGTGGATTAAAACAAAAATTGCTGTTCTGTAACATTTTTGCCTGCCTATGTGGAACTGCCAGTCTGTCTGGAAATGAAATCCATTTGAAAAGTATTTTCTCTTCAAGAAGAGGAGCAGGCATGTGAAACTTACTACATTAGATTGGTGTCGCTGTCGATCTGTCGATTAGATTTGAAGGCACTCGTGCTGTCAAAGAGCATCATTAATGACCTCATCAGAGTGAGGAGATCGCTTCTGCTCACTGTGGTAACAGAAGGATTGAACCTGATTCAGAAATACCTGGTAAATAAGAGAGTGCAGACCCTCAGGATACAAGTGTGTTTGTTTCATGTCCCTCCATCTCTTTCCCTCTTATTGTCCAAAAATTCCCAGTTCTTTCTGCTGTAAAACCCATCCCTGCTCCAATATTAGAGATGTCTCTTTCCCTCTCAGATCCCCATCCATCCTCCTTTTTATGCCTTCTTTTCTTTCAATCTTAACTAGTTAGGAGTTTTTCTGGGCTGGAAATAGATCCTGATTTAGAGGGGGATAAAGTAATGCAGCTCCTTCCTAAAAGCAGCCACCACCATCACCATCAAACCACTTCCATTGATTGATTTACTGTAGGACTAGGAAAGGAGGTGAAAATTAGATTATATCCTGATTGGATATTTGATGATTTTAAAGCATCATTGCCAATTACAATATTCTTAGGTATAATAATGGTATTGCATGTAGAAAAACATTTTAAAGATATATATTTTTATCTCAAATATTTATGGATGAAATGACTTAACACATGGAATTTGTTGGGGGAAGAGAAGGAGACATGGAATGACATGGGCTGATAGACGTTGTAGCTTGGGACTGTGCGTAGATTGATAACATTCTATGTGTACATTTGAACATTTCTATAACATTTGTGGGAAGGATTGAAGTATCCTGCAATTGAATTGTAGTCTTTGTAGACAGGTCTGACAAACTGGGGAAGCTGGAGATGTTCAGAGGAACCAGGCCACAGGGAGAAACAGCCTGTTTTGACCCACAGAGGCTCCCAGCACTCTTACTTTCTTCCTTCTAACAGAGGAAAATGCATCCATGCTATGGTAAATGTTATTAACACAGGAACAGTATTTGAGTTGATGTAATATTACATTTTGTAAACATTTTAGTTGAACATTTATTCATTTCAATTTTGCCCGTTTAAAAAAAAACTCTGAACCAATAAATACTGTTTGTGCATGTGTTATGCCTCAACATTTTCGTATGCTCTTAACTGAATGGCTGAAAGACCACAGGCAGCGTGTCTAGAGCACCTGGTGGATAAAGCAGCCCTTGCAGGGGGTCCCTAGAGAGAGTTTCCGGTAGGGAAAGAAGACTGCCTGCCCAAGTCAGCATCAGGAGGAAGGCTTGAGGGTTCTGATGCTCACACTCATCACAACTCTGCTTCTCTGGGTACTTGTGGGCACCCAAAAAGAAAGAGCAGAAATGGCTGTGATGTGTATTGCCTGAAAAACCCATTTCACAAGCTGATGCTGTAGCCTGCCCCAGACCCAGTCTGCCTCCTCGATTTGCTCCCTGAAGAAGCAAACTGCCTCTCCCTTCCCAGCTCTCATGAGCTGGCTTGGCTGTGGTCCCGAAGCCAGTCTCAAGAGTCTGTGCCTGGGAAGCCCATCGGGGACTCAGGCCTGGGCAGAGAGGCAGCTCCCAGGGCCGCAGTGCAGCTGCTGAAGCAGAGCTGTCACCGGGGAAGGAATGAGCTCAGAGTTACCAAAAACGAAGAGAAGTGGCAGTCAGAACTGACTTGTGAGCTCCCAGCAGACACACTCTAGAGAACCTCAGAAATAATTCAGGGGAACTTGGCAAGGGGTTGGATTCCTGAGAGAGTAACACGAATAGGCTCATTCTCACACTGAGGTGTTAATGTTGGTGATACCTCAAGGCTGGGGCCCAGTTAGGTTTTCCCACCAGCCGGCTTTTCTTGGTTTTTTCCTTCCAGCACCCAGGGCTCATTCACTCATTAGCACACCTCCACCTGGAAGTTAGGTTCGGACGTGAAGAGTTGTGGTGCTTTACTTTGAAGTTAGTCCTGAACTTCTGGGAAGATGTGCAAGTAAGATTGTGTTGAAAGCCCTGACAAGGGAGTTACTAACACTGCCTGGGGGAGGGGGGAGCCGTGCCTAAGGACTCTTCAGAGAGCAGCCTGGAGCTGGATCTTAAAGGAAAGATAGGAGTTCATCAATCCTGCTGGTGGTGTGCTGTGCCCTGGAGCACAGTTTCAACTGAACAGCGATGGATCACAGTAACAAGCTTTGTTGAAAGTGTGGTAGGTGTTTGGCATTTTCCTAAACATTTCACAGGCACTCTGATATAATCCATTGAACCCACAGACTAGCAGGTGCCTGTTTGGAAATGTTGGGTGGAACTGTATTTTGGCATCTGTCCTAACTTTACTTTTTGGACCCTTTGTGTGGGTTAACTGAGACATGACCCCTTTGCCACTTGCCTATACCATGGTGGTATATACCTCTTGGCACCGACACGCTTATGCATCTGGGTTTTATCAATTACCATCTAGCCCTCTCTTTTGGCAACTAACCACTCTCATTCTTGGCACATCTCTTGAATAATGGAATTTTTCAAGTATATATCTTTTCCT
The DNA here is from genome assembly GCA_963574355.1 of Loris lydekkerianus. Classification (NCBI taxonomy): domain Eukaryota; kingdom Metazoa; phylum Chordata; class Mammalia; order Primates; family Lorisidae; genus Loris; species Loris lydekkerianus. The sequence goes on from CAUYPK010127828.1 coordinate 40,497, forward strand.
TCCAGTAAGACTCTAGGCTTCTTTCTTCCTTTTTTTTTTTTTTTTTTTAAGGACTTCTTACATTTTCTCAAATTTTATCTAGAAACTGTGGAGCAAAAGAGTGTGATTTTTTTGAGGCACAGAACAAAAACTTCACATGCCTTACACAGCAGCCATGTGGTATACATCAAATGCCCAGTTTACAAACTCTAATATAGAACATATTTGAAAAGACTCCCAGCTAATCCACACTGAGAATATCTATGCACTTTTGGGGGGATTTTGGCATGGGTGTTTCTTTTCCGGAACAGGTGGTGAAGCTAAATTTGTTTGGTGTGCTTGACATACTTGGAGCCTTATATTAAAAGACTTCGGTGGCTGTAATAAACAGTTCTTCTCTTCTTTGTTTACAGGGAATTAGGACTTTCTCTGGGGCGTTGGATTTCTGCTTCATCCACGGGGCAGGCTGGAAACCATTCGCGGCCTACATTCTTTCACAGTGATGAGAAATGGGGCTGATTTGGCTGAAGGCTTGTTGCTTGGTTCTGAGATGGGGCCCCTAGTTCTGTCATTTGGGTCAAGACAGATTTTAGTACTTTCATCCAATCCACAGACATGAAAGAAATGGGTACAATTTCTTCCGAATCCTTGTATTTATATAAAGTTCTTTGTCTCAGGGTTTCAGTGTCACGTGGTGGCAGGAGAGGGTGGTGAGGACATGAGCAAGGGTGGAGATGGAAAAGCACGCAAAGAGCATCTACTTGCTGCATTTGAAAATCTTTTAGGTCTAAAAGCAGATGACTCTTGCTTCTGTTGGTTTGTTTCAGCTAAATCAAATGAATGTACCAGGGCAGCTTAGTGATGGAAAGTCAGGTTTTCTTGCTGAGAGGCAATGTTGCTTGCTTAGGCCCCGAAGTGGACTAGCCAGTAGGACCATCCCTGATTTTTTCATGGTGTGGATTTTGGAGTCACTATTCTCCCCTTTACCCTCCAGGGTGCTCCTGGGAGTTAGGCTTTAGAAACGCTTTTGCTGAGTGGGTGAGAGGTGACCACAGCCAAACAACCTCAATGCCGCCACATTGGACTTCAGCTGGGAAGTGTCACTGATATGGTGCTATCACCACCGGTTGTTTACAATTGTTGCTTCCCACAGAAAACCCGAAGCCAGCCCTTATCTGCAACTGTCAGAATTGTGCTTGCATAGTCCAGCGTGTGGCATGTTCCTGCGTTCTTCTGTTTATTCGTGTTTTTATTCATGGTTGGGAGACTCAAGCTTTGAACGTGAATGGCACAGGCAGCTTGTTTGAGGCCTTGGAGAACTGAGATTAATTTACATTTAGCACCATCTCTGGATGTCAGCTTGACTTCCTTTTGGTACACTTTCTCCTTCTGGTTTTTGCAGGCAGTACTATAACGTCAATAAAAGACGAGAGATTTACACAGATTTAGATTCACACAGCTTTGAATTTGAATAACAGGCTCTATCATTTATTGTTGATATAACCTGGATAATGAATTAGTGATGATATAGATTCAGCTGTTGTAGCCAAGCCCAAAGTCAAGGGGGCTCTGATGGGATAGAGGTTTATATTTCTTTCAAGATCCTAACAGTACAGGTAGTACTTGATTACGGACAACCTGACTTAGGATGTTCTGGATTTAAGGATAATTTATAGTGAAATCATTAGATCAACAATTCAGGAACTAGTTTCTTCTGCACGTGTAAACAAGCCCACATGGCACAAGCCCTTGGTTGGTGCAGTGTCTTTACCCCAGGGGCTGTTCTCATAGGTGGATAGAAAGGCAGCTGAGAGCAACACAAGAACTGGAGAATCAGAAAAAGACCCCCAGCCAAGGAAATTTATGACAAAAGAATTAGCAGAAGCCTTTCGTCTCATTCAAGTAGGATATAGTAAGCTTAAGGAGCAAGATCCTAACAAGGAGCCGTTTACGAAGGTTTACCATGTGGTTAGTAAGAATACCAGCTGCTACAAGGCTGTTTATGATGTAAGACAAAGGCCGTGCAAACAATCCCAGATGCCTTTCTTATAAAACGGACTTCAGTGGTAAGCTCCCCCTACCCAGCAACAGAATTAAGTCCTGATTCTCCGGCACCTACTCTGTCCTTTCCGGCACCCACTCCATCCTCTCCAGCACCATCTGCATCATCATCTTCTTATTAATGTTAATCTACTTTCTGCCTCAAAAATGCCCTTTCTTGCAAGTGAGACAAAGATGTAACATTAGGCGAGTTCATATCTTTAATTTTCTTTTTTGAAATCTCTCCTATGTATTATCTAAACTTTTTATATGAGTTTTCTTTTATGCTCTATTTGAATTAAAAGAAAGAACACAATAGTTTCTACAACTTATTATTATAGTACAGGGGTGTTGTTATAATTAGAGTATTATACTGTATTATTATTACCACATGAGCCATTATAGTATTTTTTTTTATTATAGTATTTGCACTGTTCATTAGGGATCCAAATTACATACAAAACAAACCAAAAGACATTCTCTAGAACAGGGGTGGCGAACACGCGGCTCTCGAGCCGCATGCGGCTCCTGGCCAAAATGAATGCGGCTCTTTGCCTCTTATCATTATTTTGTATACTGTGGTTCTTTGCCAAGTTTGGATTTTGTTATGCTGCTTCTGAGGAGGGACCTCTGAGGAGAGATCTCTGAGCACGTAGTCCCGCCCCCAGGCTGCGTCATCCCGTCTCCGAGTGGCTACAACTGAATACAAACCTGATTTGCAGAAGATTACTGAAAACAAAAGATG
>CAUYPK010127829.1:0-44992 GCA_963574355.1 Loris lydekkerianus
ATGTTTACATAGATGGAGCTGGAACATATTCTTCTTAGCAAAGTATCTCAGGAATGGAAGAAAAAGTATCCAATGTACTCAGCTCTACTATGAAGCTAAATTATCGCTTTCACATGAAGGCTATAACCCAACTATAGCACAAGACTATGGGGAAAGGGCCAAGGAAGGGAAAGGGAGGGGGGAGCTTTTGGTGGAGGGAGGGTAATGGGTGGGGCCACATCAATGGTGCATCTTAGAATGGGTACAGGTGATTGCACTAATGTACACAGCTATGATTTAACAATAAAAAAAAAAAGAATACTTAATTCAAATGCTTAAACCTGTTTTTTTCTTCTACTATAGGTGCTATTCTGGAAACTAGAAAACTTTTATCTAGATATAAACAAGTTAAACCAGAAACCAAAATCATGGAGCTTTAATTTTAAGCTAATTCTCCAATATTGAGTTCCTACCAAAGTAGTATAATACTGTTTGCGTAACAGAACATCCCATCCTTAGCATCAGTCTTCACATATTTCGGGAGCGCTTGACCATTTTCTGATTCTCATAGAATCCTATTGCAGTTTGTTATCCAAGTAACCAGGGAAAATTTTCTAACTACTCAAAGCTGTAATTCTGATATATTTTCCAGGAGTCTGAATTCTTTTTGGGCCATAGCTAATAGCTATATGTCAGATTTACTTGAAGTATATCCAAAGCCTTAATATGTAGCACATAAACATTTACTCTTCACCAAATCCTCATCCTTATTCAGACTACCACTCAAGTCATCAAGACTTATAACTTTTTTGGGCTGGGTGTACTGGCTCATGCCTATAATCCTAGCACACTCTGGGACGCTGTCTCAAAAATCCTAGCACACTCTGAACTCCTAGCTTAGGAGTTCAAGACCGGCCTGAGGTAGAGCAAGACATTATGGCAGACACCTGTAGTCCCAGCTATATGGGAGGCTGAGGCAAAAGGATCACTTGAGCCCAAGTTTTAGGTTCCTGTGAGGGTGAAAGAGCGAGACTCGCCCCCCCCCAAAAAAAAAAAAAGATTTATAACTTTTTCCTTCAATATGCTACATCATCACTGAACAAAATATCTCAAGGATTAATAATAAAAGAAAAAAACTACCAACAGGATAGACACAAATATTGAAAGAGTTATGAAAGGATACTGCAGGTGTGAGTCTTTCCTTGAAGTATTTAAAAGATTGATAAAATTGTTAACATTTAATAGGAAAACCAAAATTGATGATGTTAAAGAAGGCGGCATTCTCCTACTCTGCTGATAGCAGTATACACTGGCACAATCTTTTTTTTAAGAAACTTTGGGGCTGGGCACAGTGGTTCACACCTGTAATCCTACAACTCTGGGAGGCCAAGACAGGTGGATTGCCTGAGTTCAAGAGCTAGAGACAAACCTAAGCAAGAGTGAGACTTGTGCTCTAAAAAAAAAATATATATATATATGCTGGGTATTGTGGTGAGGGCCTGTAGTCCCAGCTACTTGAGAAGCTGAGACAAAACGATCACTTGAGCCCAAGAGTTTGAGGCTGCTGCGAGCTATGGTGCTACAGCACTCTACCAAGGGCAAAGTCAGACTCTGCCTTTTTTTTTTTTTTTTTTTTTTGTGAGACAATCTCCACTAATTTTAAAATGCATATTACCCTTTGACACAGTGAGTCCAGTGTCTGGAATTTATCCTATAGATAGTTGACAAAAGTATGGAAAGACATAAAGATACTTGCTGCAGCACTATTTATAACCAACTTGACACAACCTATATGACTTTCAATCAGGAAATGTACGTTCTAGCTTTCTGTGTGCTGGGGTGCCCAAGCTACGGAGTGTCTCAGTCGAGGCAGATGAAGAGTGGCTAGCAAGATGAACAAAGATGCGCGGGCAGGAACAGCGATCAAGCAAAGGCTGATAGAAACTGGAGAAAGAAAACGCCTCAAAGAGTTGCTAAGAGCTCAATTAACTGAATGTGGCTAGAAGGATTAATTGAAGGCACACTGTGAAGAGGTAATTAAAGAAAAAGGGCTATGACACTTCTGACAACATGGTGGCTAAAATCACTCCAAAAAGCAGAGTCCTGATTTATGACAGTGTAAAGAAGGAGCTCCTGCAAAGAAGAACATTCCTTGCACGGCGTGCCAGCCTTTAAAATTGAATTAGATTGTGTTACTCTGTGGTTTTATTTCTGAAAGCAATACTAACCATAAATTAGACATCAGCTTCCAAGAATAAAATCCTTTTTTGTATGATGGCATAAAAAATAATAACAGGCTGGGTGTGGTGGTGGCTCACACCTGTAATCCCCACACTTGGGAGGCTGAGGCATGTGGATTGCCTGAGCTCACCAGTTTGAGACCAGCATGAGCCAGAGTGAGACCCCACCTCTAAAAACCAGCCAGGTGTTGTGGTGGGCACCTCTAGTCCCAGCTACTCAGAAGGCTGAGGCAAGAGAATCACTTAAGCCCAAGAGTTTGAGGTTGATGTTGGCTGCGATGCCACAGCACTCTACCGAGGGTGACACAGTGACACTCTGTCTCAAAAATAATAATAATAATAATAATATGAGCAGCTGTGGCTCAAAGGAGTAGGGCACCAGCCCCATGTGCCAGAGGTGATGGGTTCAAACCCAGCCCGGAAAAAAAAAAAAATAAATAAATAATAATAATAATGATAACAATTAAATTATTAGGTACACTCTGATAATGGAAGTACTATGAAGGCATTAAAAAGAATAAGGAATATTTGCAAGTGATACTATAGAAGGATTTTTTTATTTTTTTGAGATAGAGTTTCACTATGTCGCCCTTGGTAGAGTGCCATGGCAACACAGCTCACAGCAACCTCAAACTCTTAGGCTTAAGTGATTCTCTTGCCTCAGCCTCCCATGTAGCTGGGACTATAGGTGCCTGCCACAACACCTGGCTATTTTTTTGTTGTTGCAGTTGTCATTGTTGATTAGCTGGCCTGGGCCGGGTTCGAACCTGCCACCCTCGGTGTATGTGGCTGCTGCTGTAACCACTGTGCTATGGGCACCGAGCCAATGACATTGAAGAACTTTTAAGCTATAACTGAAGAAAGGAGTCTACGATGTGATAAACATACACACATACATACAGAAAGACTGCATAAACATATAAACATATACATTTGTAAAAGCATACACTTATTTGGAAAAAGAAAAAAGAAATATTAAAAAGGACTGACTCTGAGAAGTAAAACTTAGGGTAGGAGGAAGAGAAAGACTTGTTAAATGTTAAAATTTGTCATCCAGATAGAATATTTAAAAAATACATAACAACTTACCAATGTACATAGCTATGATTTAATTTAAAAAAAAAATACATAACAACCTTTTCGAGAACTATTTGGTAGTTTCTTGTAAAGTTAAATATATGTGTGTGTGTGTATCCCATGACCCAGTAATTCCACTTCACATTAGCAACCCAGGAGAAATAAAAATACATGACTTCAAAGAGACTTGTACACAAACAGTCACAGCATTTTTGTTCATACAGCCCTAAACGGGAAATAACTCAAATATCCAACCACTACTTAATGAATAAACAACTCAATTATACAATATTACTTGGTAATAAAAAAGGAACAAACTACTGATAATGAGAAAAACTTGGATGAATCTTCTATTCTTCTGAGTCAAAGAAGCCAGATCCCCCTCTCCCCGCAAACCGAGTACACGTGTATATACTGCACGATTCCATCTCTATGAAGCTCTTGGAGCAACAAAACCAATCTATGATGATAGGAGTCAAACAAGGTAGCCCGGTGATAGTGGTGTGTGGGGCTGGGGAGTGTCTGAGGGAGGCCAGGGGATCGACGGAAAATAGAATGGAACTTTTGTGGGTGATAAAATGTTCTTTTGTCTTGTTTCATAGCCAGTAGTTATATGGATGTATACAACTGTCAGAACCAATTACACATTTAAAGTGTATAGTACAATGGTTTGTAGTGTAATCATTGAATTTTGTAACCATCACCACAACTTCAGAACTTTTTCATCAACTCAAAAAGAAACTCCATACCCTTTAGCTATGCCCCACAGTCCTAAGGAACCATTAATCCACTTTCTGTCTCTAAGGATTTGCCTTCTCTGGGCATTGCACAAAAACAAAATTATATAATATGTGGTCTTTTCTTACTGCATTCTTTCACTTAGCCAACTGTTAGGTTTCGTCTATGTTGAAGCGTGTACCAGTACTTCATTGCTTCCATGGCCAAAGAATGTTTCATAGTATGACTATACCGCATGCTGTTTATCCATGCGTTGGTTGATGACAGACATCTGGGCTGTTTCCACTTTGGGGCTATTATGAATAATGCTGCTATAAATATCAACGTACAAGTTTTTGTGAGAACTATGTATTTTATTGTATAAAAACTATATTTAAGAACAAATATAAAAATCAGATTGTTACTATAAAGCAAGATTTCTGAGTATTTCAGTGGATGCTAAATAAAACCATCTCAGAATGGCAGACAAGCTAATTATAAGAAAAACATGTTCGTTCAGAGGAGAAAAAAGTTGTATGTCAATAAAAACAACTAACCGGAAATGTGATACTCATCTCCTGTTGGAACAGAGGTTTCCTGTATGAGTGAGGAAGGTATCTGAAAGGAGAATTGAAATCACTGCCTCACACACAAACTACAGTAGAACTCGTATGAGGCTTCAGTGACCATACCACAAGAATATATATTGTCATTCTGACATCTCTAGGTCCCATTAACAGCAAAATCAACACTGAAGTATGATCTAATTCTTTAGAGGGATACGGAAAGAAGTTTAGTCTATTTATCAAAGGCAAAAAATACCTTTAAAATAATGTCTGTGTAGGCCTGGTGCCTGTAGCGTAAGCAGCTAAGGCGCCAGCCACATACACCACAGCTGGCGGGTTCAAATCCAGCCCGGGCTTGCCAAACAATGACAACCAAAAAATAGCCAGGCATTGTGGTGGGCATCTATAGTCCCAGCTATTCGGGAGGCTGAGGCAAGAGAATCACTTAAGCCCAAGAGTTGGAGGTTGCTGTGAGCTGTGACGCCACAGCAGGGCAACAGCTTGAGGCTCTGTCTCAAAGGAAAGAAAAAATAATAATGTCTGTGTAGTATTGGGCATAATATTTACATAGAGATATTGTGCCAGGAAGCTGTCATACTAGAAAAAAATTATTTTCTTTACAAATTTAAGAATGTTCTTTTCCTGAAATTATTATAAATTAGTTTTAATATTGTGATACAAAATAAGCTTTATTACTGGACAAAACCACCAAAAAAACTAAAAACAAAAACCAAAAGTAAACAGTTAAGAGGCTCCTTCATGGCTTCCTTTTGTAAAAATGGTAGGAAGAGAATACTAGCAATTACGGTATTCCTACTCCCATGGGAACTCTTCTGTATACTTCACAACACTTACTTCCTCATTTAATCCACAGGACAGCCTTATAACGCAGGTTCTGTATTTTATTACCATTTTACAGGTAAGAAAACTAGGATTAACTAGCTGCACTACATACTGAAGAGAGTGAAGACGTTGGGACTAAACCCAAGACTTCACTTTTATAGAACACACACCTAAACTTCAAGGGCATCCCCTACGTACCCGTCTATTCACAGCCCATCCCTGGGAGGTACCTGGGCTACTGCCACTTTCTCGCTAACTGTTCTTTAAGAATCCCATGTGCTTCTATAAAAAGTATGAAAAAAATCGCATCAAGACTGCTCCAGGATTGCCGATGACTTCTTAACACCTGACTCCTAAGGATATCTTTACTCTTCATCAACCCTGTTTTTGTGGCCTGATCTCTTACTTTTTTTTTTTTTTTTTTTTTTTGGCAGAGTCTCACTCTCTACCTGGGACAGAGCGCAGTGGTATTATCACAGCTTGGTGCAACCTTAGTGATCCTGCCTCAGCATCCTGAGTAGTTGGGACCACAGGTTCCTACCACTACACCTGGCTAATTTTTTTATTTTTAGTAGAGACAGGGTCTCCCTCTTGCTCAGGCTGGTCTCAAACTCCTGAGTTCAAGGGAGCCTCCCACCTCAGCCTCCCAGAATGCTAGGATTACAGGCATGAGCCACCATGATGGCCTACTCTCTTACTTTCGAAACTCTCCTCTCTTGGCTCACTTACTATTCCTTCTCTTTATTCTTTTGCTTGTTTGTTTTTGAGAAAAGATCTTGCTCTGTCACCCAGGCTGAAGTACAGTGGCATGATCATAACTCACTGCAACCTCAAACTCCTAGGCTCAAGCCATCCTCCTGCCCCAGCCTCACAAGGACCTGAAACTATAGGCATGCACCACTGTGCCCAACGAATTTAGTTTTTATTTTCAGTAGAGACAGGATCTCTCTATGTTGTCCAGGCTGGTCTGGAACTCCTGGCTCCAATGATCCTCCCACCTCAGCCTCCTAAAGTGATAAGATCACAGGCATAAGCCACTGCACCTTCTCCCCATTTCATTATTCTTAATGGCTCTTTTTCTCCGCTTACACTTTTAACTTTGAAGTTTACTAATTTTTTTTTTTTTTTTTGCAGTTTTTGGCCAGGGCTGGGTTTGAACTGGTCACCTCCGGCACATGGGGCCAGCGCCCCACTCCATTGAGCCACAGGCATGGCACGGAAAGTTAAGATTCTATCCTTGATTCTTTGTACTAGATTTCTTTTCAACTCCAACTTTATATTTGGCTCTCTTTTATTTATTAACATTCCCTACCTGGGGAAGCGTCATTCCCATACTTTCCACTATCTTAACACATGGTTTTAATTCTTTTCACACACCTACAGTAGCTAATTCAAAGTCTCTGTCTAGTTCAGGCCAATGTTTTCGCTTCTTCAGGGACAGTTCCTGTTGACTGCTTTTTTTCCTGTGTGCATGTCTTAGTTTTTTGTTGAAACCTGGACATTTTAAATAACACAATGTGACTACTCTAAAAATCAATCGGATTCTCTCCATTTCCCAAAGTTTGTTTGCTATTACTGCTGTATGTTGCTGTTTACTTAGTGATTTTTCCACACTAATTCTTTGTATTCTTTGTCACATATGGCCATAGAATTTTTTCTTGGTTAGCTTAGTGGTCAGCTGCTGACTGGACCAGAGATTTCCTTAAATGCTTAAACTAATATGTCTTTGATCTTTGCCGGACCTCTGGTATGTGTGTTTGGGTTTTCAGCCAGGCACTTTACAACTCCACCTTAGCCTTTCCTTCCTGCTTCTGCAAAGGCCCAAAGTTAGCCAGAGGTCAGGACTCGGGGACCTTCTCAGGTCTTTCCTGAGCACGCCCACAGTTCTGACCATAAGCACTGCCTTATGTATGCACTTGGCCTTCTAGATTCCCAAGAATATGTCAGATCTTTTTTTTTTTCAAATGTCAGATCTTTTTTAAGACCTCTAAGGATGGGCAGTGCATGTGGCTCAGTGGGTAGGGCGCTGGCCCCATATACCAAGGGTGGTGGGTATGAACCCAGCCCCAGCCAAACTGCAACAACAACAACAAAAAAAATAGCTGGGTGTTGTGGAAGGCACCTGTAGTCCCAGCTACTCAGGAGGCTGAGGCAAGAGAATCACCTAAGCCCAAGAGCTGGAGGTTGCTGTGAGCTGTGATGCCATAGCACTCTACCGAGGGTGACAAAATAAGACTCGGTCTCTTAAAAAAAAAAAAAAATAGCTGAGCGTTGTGGCAAGCACCTGTAGTCCCAGCTGCTTGGGAGGCTGAGGGAAGAGAATTGCCTAAGCCCAGGAGTTAGAGGTTGCTGTGAGCTGCGATGTCACAGCACACTACCGAGTGTGATAAAGTAAAAAAAGCTGTCTCTAAAAAAATTTTAAAAAGACTTCTAAAGATTTTTTTTTTTGAGACAGAGTATGACCATGTCACCCTCAGTAGAGTGCTGTGGCATCATAGCCCACAGCAACCTCAAACTCTTGGGCTTACATAATTCTCTTGCCTCCCAAGAGAGGGAGGAGTCTCCCAAGTAGCTGGGACCATAAGCGCCTGCCCCAACACCCACCTATTTTTTTGTTGTTGTTGTAGTTGTCATCATTGTTTGGCAGGCCCCAGGCCACGTTCGAATCCGCCAGCCCCAGTGTATGTGGCAGATGTCCTAACTGCTGAGCTACCGGAGCTGAGCCAGGGACATCTTATTCTTCAGATTTTCCCCTTTAAGTTTTTTGGTTATTTAATTGTTTACCCCAATAGGGACCTCAGATAGCTACTTTGTTAAACAGATGTCACTGATCATTTTTTGACAAATGCCTCTGGGGAAAACTGCTTTGCACCGAGGGAGTTTTCAGTCAAGTTAAGTAACAGTAAACCTTTCAAGTGGGGTTTACCAGGGTGTTGTCAGACAGGTCCAATAATCGTAATTCTCTAAAGAAGGGACTCTGAAAGAGTTCCAACTCTGTTTTCACTCCCTCAGTGCTGGCTAGGCTGCTAATCTTCCCCGTGATTGCAGGCTGTGGGTTTTCAAGGTTACCGTCGAGCTGAGAAGAGGAGAAGGTACTATGGAAAGCGAAAATGCCACCAATTTGCTGTTCTTATGGACATTCTACTCCTTGGTGTTGTTGTTTTAAATAAACACCATCCCCAAACCTCTCAGATTATTGTAACTTTTTGGTTAATTTCAAAGTTATGAAAACAGTTGATCTTGAAGTTTTTGCCAGTGTTCTTGATGTTTTTATAAAGGAGAGTATGAAGATGTTGCTATTACTATTTTTTTTTGTGTGTGTGTGTGTAAGACAGAGTCTCAGTATGTCGCCCTTGCTAAAGGGCCATGGCATCACAGCTCACAGTAACCTCAAACTCTTGGGCTTAAGCATTTCTCTTGCCTCAGCCTCCCAAGTAGCTGGGAGGTGCCTGCCACAACGCCCAGGTACTTTTTGGTTACAGTTGTCATTGTTGTTCGGCAGGCCTGGGCTGGGTTCGAACCCACTAGCTGCGGTGTATGTGGCTGGCACCTTAGCCGCTTTGAGCTACAGGCACTGAGCCTCAAAATTATTTTACAAATTGCATTGTACAAGTTTGTCATTTTACAAATAAGAAATGAAGAGTTAAAGTCATTAATGCCCTGATAAAAAATAGTCATATGACCAGTCAACAGCAGAGCCTTAGTAAAATTCTCATTTCAAAAGTTCTAGTCCTGGCTCCGTGCCTATAGCTCAAGTGGCTATGGCGCCAGCCACATACACTAGAGCTGGCATGTTCAAATCCAGCCAAAAAACAACGACTACAACCAAAAAAAAAAAAAAAAATAGCTGGGTATTGTGGCAGGTGCCTGTAGTCTGAGCGACATGGGAGGCTGAGGCAAGAGAATTGCTTAAGCCCAAGACTTTGAGGTTGCTGTGAGCTGTGACACCATAGCACTCTACCCAGGCAACAGCTTGAGATTCTGTCGCAAAAAAAAAAAAACCACAAAAGTTCTAGTCCTGGTTTGGCGCCTGTAGCACAGCGGTTACAACACCAACAATACACACTAAGGCTAGCAGGTTGGAACCTGGCCCAGGCCTGCTAAACAACAATGACAGCTGCAACAAAAAAGTAGCTGGGTGTTGGGCGGGTGTCTGTAGTCCCAGCTACTTGGGAGGCTGAGGCAAGAGAATTGCTTAAGCCCAAGACATTGAGGTTGCTGTGAGCTGTGAAGCCATGGCATTCTATCAAGGGCAACATACTGAGACTTTGTCTCCAAAAAAAAAAAAAAGTTCTAGTCCTAGCCTCTTTGCCTACTTGTTCTGGTGACAGAGGCCCATCCACTGTCTTTGCTGAATGTACCCTGCTTTTCAAAATTTCTTACTCTATAAATCTTTCTCTTTCTCATGCTTGTTTGATGCTTGCCTTACTTTGGGGTGTGTCTGTTCGTTTTTTGACCAAGAGCATTCCAAGAAACAAGGACCCACCCAGCTGCCTGAAACCTTGACGTTTTAGGAGATACATAGCTGCCTTGAAACCCAAAATTTTTGGTGCTGCATGATTCAGATAAACCTGACTTAGATTAATTCTGCCTAGACAAACCAACTTGCCTTTTCCATAAAGACTCTAACATAGATGACTAGCTTTCCCTTGCAGGACTGAAAGGCCATTGAAGTTTCCCAAAGACTTCTAGAGGATATCACACTCTATACTCCCTTGGAGGATCTCCAGTTCCTTCTGCTGTGACTCCTTAAAAAGATTAAAAAAAAAAAAAAAAAAAAAGCAGTGCCTGTGGCTCAGTGAGTAGAGTGCCGGCCCCATATACCGAGGGTGGCAGGTTAGAACCCGGCCCTGGCCAAACTGCAACAAAAAATAGCTGGGCGTTGTGGTGGGACCTGTAGTCCCAGCTAATAGGGAGGCTGAGGCAAGAGAATCGCCTAAGCCCAAGGGCTGGAGGTTGCTGTGAGCTGGGACACCACTGCACTCTATCGAGGGCAACAAAGTGAGACTCTTCCCCCCCCCCAAAAAAAAAAAAGAAAGAAAAGTTCTAGCAATGTTGTCTCAAGAGAAAACATGTTCCGTGCAATGTAACCACATATAAGCAGCATGCTCATTTCAGAATGATTCTTATCTAGCAGGTCTAACAAGATCTCTATTTGGAAACATCCTATTAATTAAGTTATAGAACTATATCTGGAAATAAACTTTTAAAAATATAAATGTTGAATTTAGAGTTTCTAGTAATTCAAATTCTCAACAAATTAATCAAGATTATTGATGTGTACTACTATAATTAAAGAAAAATCCAAAATTTTATAAACAATGTTTATAAAACATTGTTTATAAAAGTACCAGCTCCCGAATTCAGAGAATACAATCTTCCATTTAAATCAATAACTGAATCATTTATACTTATGGCAAAATGAGCTTTCAAAATTTATGAAATCTGTGCCATCATATTAACCCATAATTTAAAAAGCATGAAACATGTGAGTCATATTACCTGTAGCTCCCAGCGGGTGTCCCTTTGAAATCAATCCACCACTAGGATTTATGACCCATTTTCCTCCATAGGTATTATCTCCTCTATCAACCAGTGTCCCACCTTGTCCTACAAAAGGAACAATAGTATTCACAAAAGTTAAAATAATGTTGGAAGAAATTATATGCTTTCTTAAAAAATTTCTATATAGCCAAGAATTTGTCAGAGCAAACATTTTTTAACAGTTAAACTACCAACAGTGTAACATAAACACTTCTAAAGGCTGAGTAATAAATATTGAATATAAAGGCTTATATTTTCAGAACTTTTTTGCAAATAACACAAAATCTTATATGTGCCTTAGAGCTCTCTGGCTTCTAAAATTACTCCAAATACAGGCCGGGAATGGTGGCTCATGCCTGAAATCCTAGCATCTGGGAGGCCAAGTTGGGTAGATTGCTTGAGCTCAGGAGTCCAAGACCATCCTGAACAACAGCAAGACTCCATCTGTACTAAAAATAGAAAAACTATCTGGGCGTAGTCTCAGCTATTTAGGAGGCTGTGGCAAAAGAATCACTTAAGCCCAAGAGTTCAAGGTGCTATTTCAGGACAAAGTAAGACTGTCTTAAACAAAGAACAACAAAAAATACATTTGAAAGTCATATACATATGATATATATGTGTATAGACACATATGTCATATATATGATGCATATATCTCATATAGAAAGATATGTAAAAAATATTTAACCTTGAGACTGAGTCCTAGTTCTAACACTGTCTCTTTCACTTACAGTCTATCTCTTCCACTGACTGTAAATAAAAACATTGGATAAAATACAAAAAACGACTACCTGAGGACTCTGAAAAGTAAATAAAAGCAACGGGGAATCACAGAGGAAGTCAAAACTTGAAAGAGCCATTGTGTAACAGTGACTTTGCAACTGTCTTTTAAGGTTCTCTCATTAACAGTCTTGCCCCAAGATTGAGCACAGCCCCATTAGAGCATGGCAGCAGGGACTGAAGAGGTACCTAAAACTCTAATAGAAATCCCATCCTTCCAACCAAAGGAACCAGAAAAAGAAATCTCTGCAGGTTAGAGATTAAGGGAAGAAGTCCACAGTAGAGAGAACCAGAGGAAAGGATCCCCAATTCTGTGTATGGACTGTGTAAGTCTCAGGCTCACTCTTGAACTAAGTATGCACTTAGAACAGAGTCTCAAGCTGTCGCCCTGGGTAGAGTGCTGGGGCATCACTGCTCACAGCAACCTCCAACTCTTGGGCTTAAGCAATCCTCTTGCCTCAGCCTCCCAAGTAGCTGGGACTACAGGTGCCCACCACAACATCCGGCTATTTTTTGGTTATAGTTGTCATTGTTTGGCAGGCCCAGGCTGGATTCGAACCCACCAGCTCCAGTGTACGTGGCTGGAGCCTTAGCCACTTGAGCTACAGGGGCTGAACCTTTTTTTCTTTTTTGAGACAAAGTTTCACTTTGTCACCCTCGCCCTTGATAGAGTGCTGTGGTATCACAGCTTACTGCAACCTCAAACTCTTGGGCTTAAGAGTTACTCTTGCCTCAGCCTCCCAAGTAGCTGGGACTACAGGTGCCTGCCACAATGCCAGGCCTTGTTTTTGTTTTATTTTAGAGATAAGATACTCTGGCTCAGGCTGGTGTTTTGAACTCCTGAGCTCAGTCAGGCAATCCACCCACCTCGGCCTCGCAGAGTGCTAGGATTACAGATGTGACACCACAGCTGGCCTCTAAACAAAGGCAATATAGAACCTGTCATAACAAATTGGCTTGAGGAGTGGTTTGAGGACAATTTTATGTTCAGAAGGCAACAGAGAACCTGTCATAACAAACTGACTTGAGAGCTTGCTAAAACAAAAACATCGACATTCTCCAGATGATCTATATAATTCACCTGACCAGGACCTAATCCAAAATTATTTAATATACAAAGTATCAGAAAGTTACTAAACATCAAGATAAAAATAATCAATAGATACAGTTTATAAATTGTGGTATATGTACACCATGGAATATTATGCAGCCTTAAAGAAAGATGAAGACTTTACCTCTTTCATGTTTATAATGGATGGAGCTGGAACATATTCTTAGTAAAGTATCTCAAGAATAGAAGAATAGAAGAAAAAGTATCCAATGTACTCACCTACTATGAAACTAATTTATGGCTTTCACATGAAAGCTATAACCCAACATATAACCTATATGGGGAAAGGGGAAAGGGAGGGGAGAGGAGGGGGAGGATGAACGGAGGGAGGGTGATTGGTGGGACCACATCTACAGTGCATCTTACAAGGGTACATGTGAAACTTACTAAGTGTAGACTATAAATGTCTTAACACAATAACTAAGAAAATGCCAGAAAGGCTATGTTAACCAGTGTGATGAAAATTTGTCAAATGGTCTATAAAACCAGTGTATGGTGAAAAAAAAAAAAGAAAAAATAAATAAATAAACAACCAGTTTCTGGGACCTGTGGACAATATCAAAAGGCCTACTATGTATGCATCATTGGAATCTCAGAGAGCAAAGAACATTTGAGGCAGAAAAAATATTTTACCAAATATGGAGAAAGACATAGTTACAGAGTTAGGAAACTCAGAAAACCCAAAATAAAATAAACAAAAAGAAAACCATGCCTAGATACAGCACAAACTTTTAAAAAAGCCATGAAAACAGAGAGAGAAAAATGACCAGTTACAAATAGGGAAACAACAATTTGAATGACGACAGACTTCCCATCAGAAACCATGGAGGCCAGAAGACTACATTCAGCAATAATTTCCTCTAGGCATTAAGGTTAAGTAAAGATACTCTCAGATGAAGGAAAACTAACAGAATTCCTCTTCAAGAGACCTGCTTTGGAAGAAATGTTAAAAGAAGTTCTTTAGTCTTAAGGAGATGATGGCAGAGAAAAATCTGCATGTTAAGAACAAAGAAAGAGGCGGCGCCTGTCGCTCAGTGGGTAGGGCGCCAGCCACATACACTGAACCTGGCGGGTTCGAACCCGGCCTGGGCCAGCTAAAACAGTGACAACTGCAACAAAAAAATAGTAGGCACTGTGGTGGGTGCCTGTAGTCCCAGCTAATTGGGAGGGTGAGGTAAGAGAATCGTTTAAGCCCAAGAGTTTGAAGTTGCCATGAGCTGGGATGCCATAGTACTCCACCAAGGGTGCTATAGTGAGACTTTGTCTCAAAAACAATAAACAACAACAACAACAACAAAAAAAAAAAACAGAAGAAAGAGCCACATAAATGATAAATATCTCAACAAATATAAAACTTTTTCTACCTTTCAAAGTGTTTAAAATTTGTGTGACTATTGAAAACAAAAATTGTAATGTTATTTGTTGGGGTTTTCAACAGATGTAAAACATCTAAAAATTATAGCATGGGGGGGCGGTGCCTGTGGCTCAGTGAGTAGGGCGCCGGCCCCATATACAGAGGGTGGCGGGTTCAAACCCAGCCCCAGCCAAAGACTGCAAAAATAAATAAATAAAATGAAATAAAAACAAAAAAAAAGTTAGCCATTTAAAAAAAAATTATAGCATAGGGATAGTGTAGGGCAAAGTTTATGGTTATAAGGTTTCTACATTTTTTTTTTTTTTTCTGCAGGTTTTTGGCCGGGGCTAGGTTTGAACCTGCCACCTCTGGCATATGGGTCTGGTGCCCTACCCTTTGAGCCACAGGCACTGCCCAGGTTTCTGTGTGAATGGTACATATTAACTGAAAGGTGAAGGTTATGATGCATAATACTATAACCCTTACTGCAATTCTTAACCGGAAGAGATTTGCCCCTCCCCCAGGGGACATTTGGCAATATCTGGAAATGTTTTTTGATCATCACAGCTCTGGGAGGAGATGCTACTGGCATTTAGTAGATAAAAAGCCAGGAATATTGCTGAATATTCCACAATGCAAAAGCTCTACCACAAGAATGATAGAACTCAAATATCAGCAGTGCTAAGGACGAAAAACCTTGCTATGCAACAACCACTGAGGAAAAAACAAAGAGACAGGGCCAAAGAAGCGAAGAGACAAATTAAAATGGCATCTGAAAACATATGATGCAAAAGAAGCTGGAAGAGGACCAGAGAGACAAGAACAGAGGAGGAAAACACGTAAAAAACAATAAAATGGCCAGCCTAACTCCTGCCATATCAATAATTGGATCAAATTGTTAATGATGTAAATCAACATTGTCCAACACAAATATAATTTCAAATTTTCTAGTATATATTTTATTTATCATGCTCAACATACTTAGATATGTATATTATATATAAATACATATAACTATATATTCTATATCTGAAATACCTCCTTAACATGTAATCAATATAAAAGAATTATTAGTGAAATACTTTACCTCCTATTTTTCATATTGAGTTTCCAAAATCTTGTGTGTACTTCACACATCAATTTGGACTAGCCACATTTCAAGGACATACAGCTGAATAGCTAGTAGCTATTGTATTAGCACAGGTTTAAGTACTCCAGTTAAAAGGCAAAAATTGACAAAGGGGATTGACAAGGTGTAAAAAACAGTAATTACAGGTTATATGCTACCTATGAGACATACTGCAAATAAATACCATAAATAAGCTGAAGATAAATAAAGGGGGAAAAAATGTATCGTTCAAAGAATAAGGATAAGAAGGATGGAGTGGCTATTTTAGTCAAATTACAGAGACTTCTAAACCGAGTGACAAAGTGAGACTGTCTCAAACAAACAAAAAAAGATACATAGATGGAGCATCACTAACCCAAAATTCCAAAATCTAAAATAGTGCAAAGTCTAAAACTTCTTGAGCACCAACATGACACCACACTCCTGGCTTCATGTGTCAGGTCAGAGTTAAAAGGAAGGAACACACCACACAGTTTATTCAGCATCCCCAAGGGATGAAATATGTTTCTGGCCCCTTCAGCTGTGATACTTTTTTTTTTTTTTTTTTCTTTTTCTTTTTGAGACAGAGTCTTACTCTAGCACCCTGAGTGGAGTACCTTGGCCTCATAGCTCACAATAACCTCAAGCTCTTGGGGTCAAGCAACCATCTTGCCTCTGTTTTTCTATTTTTAGTAGAGACGAGGTATTACTCTCTTGCTCTGGCAGGTCTCAAACTCCTGAGCTCAATCAATCCACCCTCCCTGGCCTCCCAGAGGGCTGGGATTACAGGCAAGAGCCACCACCTCCGGCTTAAAAAAATGTTTTAAAAAGCTAAAAATGGGGCAGCACCTGTGGCTCAGTGAGTAGGGTGCCAGCCCCAGATACCGAAGGTGGTGGGTTTGAACCTGTCCTGGCCAAACTGCAACAAAAAAATAGCCAGGCATTCTGGCGGGCACCTGTAGTCCCAGCTACTCAGAAGGCTGAGGCAAGAAAATCGCCTAAGCCCAAGAGCTGGAGGTTGCTGAGCTATGATGCTACGGCACTCTACCCAGGGCAACAAAGTGAGACTCTGTCTCTAAAAAAAAAAAATAAAAGCTAAAAATGAAGATCACAAATGTGTATTTAAAGAACAGATCCTGAAGATAAGGATCTGACATCATTAAAAAAAGAAAAGAGAGTGGATCCATCAGTTTCATGGTGAACACATGCTACTTACTGGTATGATGATTTAGAAACAAGCAAAAAATATCTATCATGATGAACTGAAAAATTGAAGGGAACTGTGAATATTCAACAGGCTAGTGGTAGAAATTTGAGAAAAGATCAGGTAGGCTTGGCGCCTGTATCACAGTGGTTATGGCTCCAGCCACATTCACCAGAGCTGGCAGATTCGAACCCAGCCCAGTCCAGCTAAACAACAATTACAACTGCAACAAAAAATAGCCAGGCGTTCTGGTGGGCGCCTGAGGTCCCAGCTACTTTGCAGGCTGAGGCAAGAGAATCACTTAAGCCCAAGACGTTGAGGTTGCTGTGAGCTGTGACACCACGGCAATCTACCAAGGGCAACAATTTAGGGCTATGTCTCAAAAAGAAAGAAAGAAAGAAAAGGCCAGGTAGGGTAGCTCTTACCACTCTAGGTGACCAAGGTAAGAGAATCATTTGAAACCAGGAGTTTAAGACCAGCCTAGACAACAGAGCGAGACCTTGTCTCTACAAAAAATAAAAACAAAAACATGAAGGCTTATCACAGTGTTTCATACCTACAATCCTCACACTCTGGGACACCAAGGCAAAAGGATTTCTTGAGTTCAGTCTGAGGCTAGCCTGAGCAAGAGTGAGACCCCCAGCCCTACTGAAAATAGAAATATTAGCCAGGTGTGGTAGTGTGTGCCTGAAGTCCTAGCTACTTAAGAGGCTGAGGCAGGAGGATTGCTTGAGCCCAGGAATTTAAGGCAATTGATGAATTTTGTTGTTTAATGGTGAAAACAAGGTTTTCTGAGTGAAGTTTACCAGTTAATATGCCTTCTTCAAAGATATTACCTTCTGGACAGAGTCCCAATGCTTCATAAGTAAGGAGTTCATTGGAAGAAAAGCAATCGTGAAGTTCTATTACATCAATATCACTTGGTCCCAAGCCAGATTTCTCATAACATTTTTTGGCAGCAACTTTACTCATATCGAAGCCAACCTAAAACCAAAACCACATAGAAACAAATTAAGGACACAAAAACTGGGTCTTTTACATAAGGATTTTAAGAGATTAAAGTATGCATAATCATTGCCTTTTTTTTTTTTTTTTTTAATTGAGACAGAGTTCTACCCTCTCCCCTGAGCAGAGTGCAATGCATCGTAGCTCACTGCAACCTCAGAATCAGGATGTAGGCATCCTGCTGACTCAGCTTCTGAAGTCGCTGGGATTACAGACCCTTGGCAGAGTGCAAAACCCCAGCTGGGTTTTTCAAATTTTTTCATGAGTCAGGGTCTCACTCTCAGACAAGCCTTGAACTCCTGAGCTCAAGCAATCCTCCAGCCTCAGCCCCCCACAGTACTAGGATTACAGGCACGAGCCACTGCGCCCGACTAAAGTATACATAATCTTAACAGTGAAGATTAACCACACATATTAAAATCTCAGCTGATTCTATATTATAAAGAAAGTCCAAATAAAACACTATCCAGGTGGGAGAATGTAAATATCCAATTTTATGCTAATTCCCCCCTCCCAGAATTTTAAATAAAATACATAATAAAGACGTAGAGGCTTGGCACCTGTGGCTCAAGCAGTTAAGGTGCCAGCCACATACACCAGAGCTGGTAGGTTGGAATCCAGCCCGGGCCCACCAAAGAACAATGATGACTACAACCAAAAAATAGCCGGGCGTTGTGGCGGGCGCCTGTAGTCCCAGTTACTTGGGAGGCAGAGGCAGGAGAATTGCTTGAGCCCAGGAGTTGGAGGTTGCTGTGAGCTGTGATGCTACAGCACTCTACCCAGGGTGACAGCTTGAGGCTCTGTCTCAAAAAAAAAAAGAAAGAAAGAAAGAAAGAAAGACGTAGAACTCCTCAGACCACATCTTATGCTAAGTTATAAAACTTCTATCATTTTATATCGTATACTTGTGGTAAATTAGTCGAAGAGATTTATCAAGACATCATTATGAGTCAGATATACTGAAAAATATGGGGAAATTTCTATATGAAAATACACACTCTTCTTTTATAAGATCACACAAGATCAAACTATTTTTCCAAAGTCCATGCTCTTAATACCTCCCTGGCCCCAGAAAACAAAAGAACATGAACATTCCTTCAACATTTCTTGAAGGAA
Source organism: Loris lydekkerianus (assembly GCA_963574355.1). Lineage (NCBI taxonomy): Eukaryota > Metazoa > Chordata > Mammalia > Primates > Lorisidae > Loris > Loris lydekkerianus. Next base: position 18,645 of record CAUYPK010127829.1, read on the forward strand.
TAAAACTACAACATAATGAAAAATGTAGTCTTTTTTTTTTTTTTGAGGCAGAGTCTCTCTTTGTCACCCTTGGTACAGTGCCGTGGCATCACAGCTCACAGCAACCTCAAACTCTTGGGCTCAAGTGATTCTCTTGCCTCAGCCTCCTGAGTGCTAGGACTACAGGCGCTCGCCACAACGCCTGGCTATTTTTAGAGACAGGGTCTCGCTCTTGCTCAGGCTTGTCTTGAATCTGTGAGCTCAGGGCAATCCACCCGCCTCAGCCACCCAGAGGGCTAGGATTATAGGCGTGAGCCACCACACCTGGCTGAAAAATGTTTAATCAGAAAACTATTTTAAACAAGTTTTATCCCTGCCACAATCTGTGACCTTGGGCAAGTTTTAATACATTTTCAAATTCACAGAATTTTTGTAAAATAATTTTATAAATAATTTATCATATAAGGGCATGTATGTGTGTATCTTTAAATATTCAATGAACTCAAGGTCTAAATTCTCATCTTTTTTACTATTCTCCATTTTGTACTTAATCTTTAAACAGGATTTTTAAAGCTCTAAAGGGTCAAGAAAGTTCTCTGAATATCCTTATTGTTCCCCTTAATTCGGTAAGATTGGAGTTCTGGACATATTTAGTCAACGCACAATAAAAATAAGCAGCAGGTCTAATTAATTAAAAGTTATATAGGTTCGATGCTCAAAGCTCACTGGTTAGAACACCGAACCTGTCAGCTTCAGTGTTCTAACCAGTGAGCTTTGAGCGCCGAACCTATATAACCCAGCCTGGGCCTGCTAAACAACAATGACAACTACAAGAACAACAACAAAAAAATAGCTGGGTGTTGCAGTGGGCACCTGTAGTCCCAGCTACTTGGGAGGCTGAGGCAAGAAAATCGCTTAAGCACAACAAGAGTTTTGAGGTTGCTGTGAGCTGTGATGTCACAGCACTCTACCCAGGGCAACATAGTGAAACTCTGTCTCAAAAAAATAAATAAAAAATAAAATAAAATTTAACATATGATAATGCATGGCTCCATCATCAGAAGCATTTCTGTTCTCATTAGTCATTTTCCCTTAACAGATTATTAAGGATGGGTTGTAAAATTACAATTATCTAGACCAATTTTTTGTAAGTAAAAATTTCTTAAGGCCATGTATGGTGGCTCACACTTCTAATTCCAGCACTTTGGGAGGCTGAGACAGCAGGATTACTTACACCCAAGAGTTTGAGGCTGCACTCAATACTGCACTCTAGCCAGGAGAAAAGAACAAGACCCTATCTCAAAAAGAAAACAAACAAAAACAAAAACAAAAAGGAATGATGCTTCCAGAGCTGATGAGAACATAAACTCACTTTGAAATTTTAAACAGGGATTTCTCAATTTGATTCATAAAATAGAATCTCAGACACACCATTTTAATAATACTTTTTTCTTCAAATGAGCTTGGCAAATCAGTCACCATTTCTTGTGCCAAAATTTCCACAGCTTTGTGTTGCAAGCCAAACTTCTGTACAAATGCTTCACTAGCCAAAACTGCCGCTGCAGCACCATCTGAAGTGGGACTAAGAGGAAGAAAAAAGAATTATTTACACCCAGTACTACCCCAATTCTAGGATTTCAGGCGAGGAGTTCTTTCTACATGAGAAGAAAGGCCAATGCTTGCTCACAGGTGATTTATCCTCTTTGCAATCTATTGCTACAAATTGCACATGCTTCCCGCCTCAGGACTGAACCTTTATCAGGAACGTATTTAGTTAACTCAAAATAAAAATAAGCAGCATGTCTAGTTAATTAAAAGTTGTCATATAGGCTCGGCACCTGTAGCTCAGTGATTAGAATACCAGAGCTGGCAGGTTCGAATCCAGTCCAGGCCAGCTAAAAGACAACTGCAACAAAAAAATAGCCGGGTGTTATGGCGGGTGCCTACTGTAGTCCCAGCTACTTGGGAGGCAAAGGCAAGAGCATCGCTTAAGCCCACGAGTTTGAGGTTGCCACAAGCTGTGATGCCACAGCGCTCTACTGAGGGTGACATAGTGAGACCCTGTCTCAAAAAAAAGCAAACTGTGAAGAAAGGTGGCAAACACAGGAAGCCCTCTGTGAGTTCAGCAGGACTCCCTAAATGGGCAGGTGCTTACATTACAAAAGAGAAAACCTAGCTCAACTCCTTCACTTCCAGCATCTCCAGGGCACAGTCAGATGTTAACTAGGACACAGACAGGAGCTATGCAGTACAGACAGTCTCCAAGTTACAAACATCTGACTTGCATACAACTTGCACTTATGAACAGAGTTTATAACAGGTAATAGGTAAATGTCCCTGTTCCAACTTACATATAAATTCTACTTAAGAATAAACCTACAGAACCTGCCATTCATAACTCAGAGGCTGCATGTTTTCAGTCAGTTCTCTAAGAGACAGTTATTGTCTAGCAATTAAGATACAACTATTATCATCTTTAGAATAAAATGATTTTTCCTTGCCCTTAGCTACTATTACAGAGTACAACTTCCTGTAGCAGAAGTATACAATAGGGAAACAAAGTGCTGCAGAGGAAAACATTTTTAGATTCCACTAGCCCTTTAAGCCACATTTTAATGAATAAATGTAATTAAAATAACCAAAGTAGGCAGAAGCATAAGAGAAGTAAAACACATAATTATCCCACAGAGGAGACAGTATGTCTCCAGACGGGTAGGAAGCAAGGGTAAGCTAGTGAAACAAGCCAGACTGAGGGCTGCAGTAGGCATTCTGTAAAAGCTCCACCCTAATACAGAACTGAAGGTTTAATGACAGGGAGGGGAGCAGTTATTTCTGTCTATTAAATGTTAAAACACGTTTTTCTTACCAACATTGTAGGATAGTCAAATAATCAAACACTTTTTTAGACGCCATCACTTCATCTAAACTGTATTCATCTTGGAACTGGGAATACCTAAATATAACAAAAATATCAATTATAGAATGTGCGGTAGTGATTGCAATTTTTGTTGCAGAATTAGAGACAGAACAATATGTAAATATTCTTTTCATAACCAAAAGAGACTTTAAAAACTTTAAAAGTCTCAACCTTTAATAAAGAAGTCATCTGAATTGAGTTAAAAAAAAAATCCTAACTCTAAAATACCATAAGTGGTATAATAAAAAATTTATCTGCTCTTCCCAGCCACTGGGGAGGCTGAGGCAAGAGAGTCACCTAAGCCCAGGAGCTGGAGGTTGCTGTGAGCTGTGATGCATCGACACTCTACCAAAGGTGATAAAGTGAAACTCTGTCTCTAAAAAAAAAAAAAAAAAAAAAAAATCTCTGCTCTTTGTCCTGGGTTCCTGGCATGGAGCTTCGGAAACCCTTGGAATTTCATGAGTGATGGGTGTGTCTTTATTATGCTAATGAGATGACTCAAGGTAGGCCCCCTTGTTATCCTCAACGTGAGCGACTGACACCAAAATGACCAATCACGTGAATATAAGGGTGAGACTTTTGAGCTAGTTCAATCTCTGAGAGGAAAAGGAAAGCTAGAGATTCAGTTTACACATGTAGCCAATAATTTAACTGAGCATGTCTACATAAGGAAGACCCAGTTTGGCTTTCCTGGCTAATATTCTTTATAATAAAACTATAAGTTAACACTCTCCAGAATTCTGTAAGTCATTCTAGTGAATTATTGAACCTGAGGGAGTCAAGGAAATCCCTGGATTTATAACCAGTTGGTCAGAAGGATGGGTGGCCTGGGTATACCACTTGTAGCTTATCTGAAGGGAGGACAGTCCTATAGAAGACTAAATCCTTAACTCACAGAGTTAAGGCTAACTCTGGGTATTTTATGCCAAATTAGGCTGTAGCAAACTCAATTGGTGCTACTAGTTAGGGGTTAAAAGTAATACCATGTTTTTTTTCCCCCTGCTGAATTATAAAATACTTGTTCCTTTAAGCAAAGTTAAATGACTTACTGAAATTCAGTCAATTTTTGTGCTGGTGATATTATGCAAGTACCTTTAATGAAGGCTAATGAAGCTTTTGAATAAATGTATGAAATTAGGGGTGGCGCCTGTGGCTCAAAGGAGTAGAGCGCCGGCCCCATTTGCCCCATTTGCCGGAGGTGGCAGGTTCAGACCCAGCCCCAGCCAAAAACTGCAAAAAGAAAATATGAAATTTGTAATAAATTATCTGCATTCTTTTTTTTTTTTTTTTTTTTTTTTTTTGAGACAGAGCCTCAACCTGTCGCCCTGGGTAGAGTGCCGTGACATCCCAGCTCACAGCGACCTCTAACTCCTAGGCTCAAGCGATTCTCCTGCCTCCGCCTCCCAGGTAGCTGGGATTACAGGCACCTGCCACAATGCCCAGCTATTTTTTGGTTGCAGCTGTCCTTGTTTGGCAGGCCTGGGCTGGATTCAAACCCACCAGCTCTGATGTATGTGGCTGGCGCCTTAGCCGCTTGAGCCACAGGCGCCGAGCCAATTATCTGCATTCTTAAAAACACATTTCCCTTCTGATCAATGCAAAGAAGAAACTTATTTTTATCCCCTTTGGCTCCTCTAACAATATAATCAGATGGCTTTAGGAACTTTGCTCTGGTGAAAATAGTCATACAGAGACATAAGGGAGTTTCTAAAAACAAACTTCAATTGGTGTGGAAATTATCAATCAATTCAAATGTTGATAGAATAAAACCTATATAACTTAGATCCATATACCAGTCTCTGTGCCTCTGCTGCTAAAGTTAACTATAACCATCACCAACTTTCAAAAACAATACATTATTTGTGCCTGGCACCGAGGACACAGACATAGTCTCTACCATCAAGGAACTAACTACAATTCCTTGGGAAAGAGATACACAGTTCTAAATGTATTATAACACAATAAATGCTATGTTAGACAAGGTACTATAGAAACACAAAGGATATGCATCAAATCCAGACACCAGAAGGTGATTCCTCTAAGAAGTTAGACAAATAGGAAGTGGCATAGAGAGAATTACTGACCAAAGGAGCAGCACCTACAAATCTTCCCAAGGTAAAAAGAGTTCACTGAAGTGAGGGCATGACGTCTGGGAGGGTATAGGGAGGCTGGATAAAGAAGATGGGGCCAGGGTGGTGCCTGTGGCTCAAAGGAGTAGGGCACCAGCCACATACACTGGAGGTGACCAGTTCAAACCCAGCCCCGGGGGGAAAAAAAAAAAAAAGATGGTGCTAGATAAATAAACAGATCAGACCAGGAAAGGCCATTTCATGGCATTTACTTTTTTTTTTTTAATTAAATCATAGCTGTGTACATTAATGCGATCATGGGGCACCATACACTAGTTTCATAGACCGTTTGACATATTTTCATCACACTGGTTAACATAGCCTTCCTGGCATTTTCTTAGTTATTGTGCTAAGACATTTACATTCCACATTTACTAAATTTCACATATACCCCTGTAAGATGCACCGCAGGTGTAATCCCACCAATCCTCCTCCCTCTGCCCACCTCCCGCCTCCCTCCCCTCCCTCCCCTCCCTCTCCCCTTTCCCCCTACTCTTAGGTTATAACTGGGTTATAGCTTTCATGTGAAAGCCATAAATTAGTTTCACAGGTATTTACATTTTATACTGAAAACAATGAGGAACTATTAAAGGATATTAAACTGGGGAGTAACATGATCAGATTTGTACTTCTGCAAGAAAGCTGATATATGGAAAAGGGATGGGAAAGAAATGTTAACCGGGGCTCAGTAGGTAGGGCGCTGGCCCCATATACAGAGGGTGGCAGGTTCGAACCCAGCCCTGAGCAAACTGCAACAAAAAGCCTGGTGTTGTGGCGGGCACCTATAGTACCAGCTACTCGGGAGGCTGAGGCAAGAGAATTGCCTAAGTGCAAGAGCTAGAGGTTCCTGTGAGCAAAGGTGACTAAATGAGGTTCTGTCTCTAAAAAAAAAAAAATAATAATCTATTTTTTAAAAAATGTTACCAAAATAAACCAAATAAGAGACGAGGACAACAGTTAAGATAGGAAAGAAGTGAAAGATGGAGAGGAGGGAGGAATTTGAGAGACAGTAAGGAGGCAGAATCCCTAAAACTTTATCCCGAACTATATATGGAACACTAAAGAAGAAGGCCCAAAGATGACATGACATCCAGACAGCTTATCCTAACTATACTACGCAGCAACAGGAAAATTTTGTTGTACAAACTATGTTCCAAGTACCCTGATAGATTACGTAGAAACAAAGAGGAACCACGACCCCAGATCAAGGCTAAAGTCAGAGGAGGAGTAACTATGTATGATAATACTGTGATGTGTTACAAAGAGGTATGCAGAACATGGGGTGAAGCTCATGAGAAAAGATAATTATGCTCAAGAAGCTTCAAGGAAGTGTTAAAAGAAACAATATTTGGGTTGGGATTTGATGGGTAGATACTCACAAAGAAAATGAAACACAGAACAATATTCCAAGGAGAGCTAACAGCATTAAGTAAAAACATAAAAGCAAGTACTGTACAGCACATTTGGGGAAAGCAAAGTAATTTGGTGAGGCTAGAGACTGGGAACATCCAGGAATGGGAAGAAACGAGACTAGCAAGGTAAAATGAGGACTAATTGTAACAGGCATGTTATCTCATACAAAGGAATCTAGGGCTGGGCACAGCTATTAATCCTAGCACTTTGGGGGGCCAAAGTGGGAGGAAGAAGTTCAAGATTGCAGTGAGCTATGATCACACCACTGCTTTGAAGCCTGGGAGACAGAACAAGACTCCATCTCTAAAAACTAATTTTTTTTTTTTTTTTGCAGTTTTTGACCAGGACTGGGTTTGAACCACCAACTCTGGTACATGGGACTGGCACCCCACTCCTTTGAGCCATAGGCAACACCCTAAAAACTGATTTATTTTTTTTTTTTTTTGCGATTTTTGGCCGGGGCTGGCTTTGAAGCTGCCACCTTCAGCATATGGGGCCAGCACCCTACCCCTTTGAGCCACAGGCGCCTCCCAAAACTGATTATTTTTTAAAAATGAATTAATTAAAAAAAAAAAATCTAGTTGTAGTGACTCAAGCCTGTAATCTCAGCATTTTGGGAGGTCCCAGCAAGAAGACTGCTTAAGGCCAGGAGTCCAAGACCAGCCTGGGCAACACAGTGAGACCAGATCACTGCAAAAAATAACCCAGGCGTGCTGGCAAGCACCTGTAGTTCCAGGTATTCCAGAGGCTGAGAGAAGATCACCTGAGCCCATGAGTTACAAGCTGCAATAAGCTATGATGACACCACTGCACTTCAGCCTGGACAGCAAAACAAAACAAAACAAAACAAAATGCACAAAGGAGTCAGAATTTATCATAAATGCAATGAAAACCCTTAGATCTAGGGCATGGGATTAGATCCTATTTCTTAATTAGGTATGTCATAAATTCAAACATCAATTTAAAATCAGGAAAAAGCAGAGAACTGGGAGCCGCATGAAGTATTAGGAATATGAAGTAATGATCCACTTGTGGTATAAAATGTTTCTTGTCATAGTTTTATGTTTATTAAATGTGCCAAACTGTTTAATCGCACAGAAATAATTTACTGAGCACCTACTATATTCCATGCTCTGTGTTAAGTATTAAGAATATAAAGATAAGACATGGCTCTTACCTCAATGATTTTATAATCTACTACAAGAAAAAATACAAATGTCTATTATTTTGCCACTACTTAGAATGAATTGGGTCAAATTCCCTAATCTCTGTAAGCCTCACTATATCATCATCTACAAAATCAGAATAAAAATATTTATCTTATTAAACTCTTGAAAGGATTAAATAAAAACAGACATAAGGATACCTAGCCTACTGAGACGCAGTTAAAATGTTTAAGAGAGCTATTGTCTGGTATAGCTTTATCAATTTAATTCCTAACAGACCAATTTTATACAGCAACCATTAAGCCATGAGCCAGGGATTCGTTGCATTAGGTGCTAGGATTAAAAAATTATTGATTATCTTTTTATTTCAGATTACTATTAAAAATACAATTAACCAGCTCGGCGCCTATAGCTCAAGTGGCTAGAGCACCAGCCATATACACCGGAGCTGGTGGGTTCAAATCCAGCCAGGGCCTGCCAAATAACAATGACAACTACAACCAAAAAATAGCCGGGTGTTGTGGCGGGTGCCTATAGTCCCAGCTACTTGGGAGACTAAGAGAATCCCTTAAGCCCAAGAGTTTGAGGCTGCTGTGAGCTGTGATGTCATAACACTCTACCCGGGGCGACAGCTTGAGACTCTGTCTCAAACAAAAAAAAAAAAAAAAAATACAATTAACCATAATGTTCCACCAGAATAAAAATCAGTGATGCTAAATTAATTAAAACCAATCCAGTTACTGATATGCATTTTACAAACATTTTAACTAATCAAAACAAACGGAGCAAAGTTTTAAGGAATGGCTTAAAATGGTAACTGGTTATTTTAAACTAAAATTATTTTAATAAATTTCATTCATTAAAGTTGCAATATATGACCAATTACATCTTTTAGTACCAGTCATTTATGATTATTTTCCAATTATTAAGCTTAAATGATGTTGTAAATATTAAACAGGCCAAAAACTACAACTAAAAAGTTGCCAATGGCTCAGTGCCTATAGCTCAGCGGCTAGAGCGCCAGTCACATACACTGGGGCTGATGGGTTCGAACCCAGCCCGGGCTTGCCAAACAACAATGACAACTACAATCAAAAAATGGCCGGGCATTGTGGTGGGCGCCTATAGTCCCAGCTACTTGGGAGGCTAAGGCAAAAGAATCACCTAAGCCCAAGAGTTTGAAGTTACTGTGAGCTGTGACAACACAGCACTCTACCAAGGGAGACATAGTGAGACTCTCAAAAAAACTTTGCCACAGACTTTTACAAAAAGAAAATAAAATACTCATTAATATCTTTAAGGTCTTGCATTTTCTTTTCAAGTATAAAGTTGCACATTGTACAGGAGGATAACTCAGATTTTTATTTTTTTCATGTCTCTGAAACACTTACGGGTTATTAACTGAATGTTTATGATTTTTCCATCCAATTTTTGCGAAGTGTTCAATTTTTGTTCCTATAAAGAAATCAAACATCTCTTAGTGGTTATTGTTTTTCTGCTGCTTATTAACAGATGTCGTGATGACACTCAGTGTTGTGTTAAATACTGCCATGTTTTCCCTCGCATAGATCTCATCAGTACTGAAGAATTCAACACTGATTCCTCACATAAATTTTTTTATAATTAAATTTGGGCATTTCATGAATTAAATCAAGTGATAGGCATGTTAGATGAAAATAGTTCAAACTAGTCTACCCAGTACAACAGCAAGGGTCCAATTTTTTAAAAATGAGAAAATATAGTCCAGGACCACAGCAGTTTTAAGGCAAGACAGCACCGCCAACAATTCTTCCAGGAGGCTACCAAATACCCAGTGCCCCAGATGGGGTGAATTTTACAACTGGCACCTTCCAGGGCCTGATAAATCTCTCATCTTCTTCCCTTTCCTTATGATAAGGCAGAAGGGTCTTTAGAAAAGCTACATCCTAACAAGAAATATGTATGCTTTTTAAATTCTTTAACGGAAATTTAAAAAATAGTATCATGAAAACAAAAGCAAGTATACTAATGAGGTACCTTTTTTTGTTTGTTTGTTTTTTTGAGACAGAGTTGGATATTTTTTAGAGACAGGGTCTGGCTCTTGCTCAGATTGGTCTCCAATTCCTGAACTCAAGTGACCCACCTGCCTCAGCCTCCTGAGTAGCTGGGACTACAGGTGCCCACTATAACGCCTGGCCATTTTTTGTTGCAGTTTGGCCAGGGCCGGGTTTGAACCCGTCACCCTGGGTATATGGGGCTGGAGCCCTATCCACTGAGCCACAGGCGCCACCCAGCATTAATTTTTTTTTTAACAAGTGTAAAAAAATAAGAAAAAGTCAAGTCAAAATATGTATTACCTTTTCGTGACCATTATTAGATCAGAGAAAAAAGAATATCTGGGTATCAGCAACACAATTAACTAAATTTCACAGAGCATCTTTTTGGACAAGACAAGGAAATAGTGTAGTGTGGCTTATGTTTCTTTTTTTTTAACTTTTGGTATTTTTGGTGTTACAAAAAAAAATATGAGAGTTCTATCCAAGTAAGTTTAGACTGGGTTAGACAAAATTTTTTTTTTTTTTCTTGAGACAAAGTCTCACTATGTCGCCCTGGGTAGAGTGCTGTGGCGTCAACAGCTCACAGCAACCTCTAACTCTTGGGCTTAAGTGATTCTCTTGCCTCAGCCTCCCAAGGAGCTGGGACTATAGGCACTTGCTACAATGCCTCGCCATTTTTTTTTGTTGTTGCAATTGTCATTGTTTTAGATGGCCCAGGCTGGGTTAGAACCCGCCAGTTTCGGTGTACGTGGCCAGTGCCCTACCTACTGAGCTACGGGTGCCGCTGGACAAATTTCTTCACTATGAGACATTCAGAGCCTTCACTATTGCCTATGCATTTGACTGTCCAGAACAGTGTTAAAATATAAAGCATTTCCCAACTCATCTGACCCATGTCACTGAGCATTTTGTGAACTTAATGTTCCACAGAACACTCATTGGGAATCAGTGGGAATCAACCTAGAGAAAAGTTTCTAGGACTACCCTCTAACCTCAGCCATGCTCTAGATACTATTTCTACCAAAGCTGGATTAGGGCCAGGCATGGTGGCTCACTCCTGTAACCCAGCATTCTGGGCAGCCAATGTAGGAGACTAGTTTGAGTTCGAGAGTTAGAGACTAACTTGACCAAGACCAAGGCCCCATCTCTACAAAAAAAAAGAAAAAAAAAAAAACAAAAAACATAGCAGGGCATGGTAGTGCATGCCTGTAGTCACAGCTACTGTGGAGGCCAAGCCAGGAGGATTGCTTGAGCTCAGGAATGTGAGGTTCCAGCGAGCTACGATGACACAACCGCACTCTACCCAGGGAGACAGAGGGAAACTGTCTCAAAAAACAAAACAAAACAGAACTAGATTAAAAAATTAAAGGCTCTCTCACCAAACCTAAAGCTGGGAGGGATTGCTATAATGCTGGATCCAAGTTGACTTCAAGAAGGCCTATCAAGAGGATAGACCAGAATATAAATTACACGCCTACTTCTATTTTTGACCCCCAAGACAACCTAGGAAGAGCACCTAAGAGAAAGAGTCTAAGGTTCTGATGAACTATAGCTCAACAAGATTTAGCAGTGTGATATGACGACCAGCAAAGTTTACATGTGATCACAATACAGCAATTAGACTGGTGACGGGTCATGAAAAGTCTAATAAGAAGTAGTTAAAGAGAAGTGGAGAAATTAAGCACACATTGGCTTCAGATATTTGCTGGTGGGTTCAAACCTGGCCTGGGCCTGCCAAACAACAATAACAACTACAAAAATAAAAATAAAAATAAAATAGCCATGTGTTGTGACAGGTGCCTGTAGTCCCAGCTACTTGGGAGGCTGAGGCAAGAGAATTGCTTAAGCCCAAGAGTTTGAGGTTGCTGTGAGTTCTACCCAGGGAGATGTAGTGAGACTGTCTCAAAAACAAACAAACAAAAAAAAATAGTAATTATCATTATTATTTTATACTTACTATATCCTGGCATCTTCCACAGTTCCTTAAAAAATACCAGCTCTTTCTTATCTCATGTATATAATTAGTAATAAGCCATAAAGTTTTTAAATTTAACACACCATATTTTTCCATATGTTCTTTTCCAGCGAATCCAAACATCTGAGGAGCAACTGGGTGGGCAGACAATCCATATTTATTGATTAGGACATCAAGATGTTTATCTGCTGGATTGGTCCTATCTAAAAACTAAGAGGGGGAAAAACAAAATTTCATAAGCATGTGGCATTATATCTCTTTCAACTACCACAATGTTACTAACATACTTGCTTATTCTAAGCACATAATAAACTAATGTGAACAAAATTAGTAAAGAAATGCTTTCCAGGGAATCATGGGAAGAAGAAAAATAATCATGTGATCAAACAGGTATTAATTCGTTCAAAAAATATTTATTGTGGGGGCAGCATCTGTGGCTCGAAGAGGTAGGGCGCCGGTCCCATATGCCAGAGGTGGCGGGTTCAAACCCAGCCCGGGCCAAAAAAAAAAAAAAAAAAGAAATATTAATTGAGCATCCAGTATGTACCAGTAAGTAGCCATGGTGGAGAAGATAAAGGAGTGCACAAATCAGATAAACACTGTTCACATATGGCCTGCCACATAGTGAACATTCCACAAGTTGTCGAATGAATAAGATATGTTTTTTTGCACCACAAAGGAGTTGTAAACAAAATACTGTTTAGTCATTCTCCATGATTTATAGAAAAATAGAGGGTTTTTTTTTTGTTTGTTTGTTTGTTTTGCAGTTTTTGGCGAGGGCTGGGTTTCAACCCTCCACCTCTGGCATATGGGGCCAGTGCCCTACCCCTTCGAGCCACAAGCGCCGCCTTTTTTTTTTGTTTTTTGTAGAGACAGAGTTTTCAATTTATGGCCCTCGGTAGAGCGCGGTGGCATCACACAGTTCACAGCAACCTCCAACTCCTAGGCTTAGGGGATTCCCTTGCCTCAGCCTCCCAAGTAGCTGGGACTATAGAAGCCCACCACAACGCCCAGCTATTTTTTTGTTGCAGTTAGGCCGGGGGCGCCGCCCCAGAAAAATAGGTTTAAAGGAGGAAAATAAATAAATAATTTTAGTTAAATATGATTACCCACCTAACAATCCAAACAGTAAAGACAACTGTGTTGATAAATGGGTCCGGTGGAATCTATAAACACAGAAATCCTTTTTTTTTTTTTTGGTAGAGACAGTCTCACTTTACCGCCCTCAGTAGAGTGCCATGACGTCACAGGATTCACAGCAACCTCCAGCTCTTGGGCTTAGGCGATTCTCCTGCCTCAGTCTCCCGAGCAGCTGGGACTACAGGCGCCTGCTGCAACACCCGGCTATTTTTTTGTTGCAGTTTGGCCGGGGCTGGGTTTGAACCAGCCAATCTCGGTATATGGGGCCAGCGCCCTACTCACTGAGCCACAGGCGCCACGCACACACAGAAATCTTCAGAATAAGTACATATAGACTTGGCGCCTGTAGCTCAGTGCCCAGCATGCCAGCCACATGCACTGGAGCTGGCGGGTTTGAACCCAGCCCAGGCCTGCCAAACAACAATGACAATGCCTGCCTATAATCAAAAAAATAGCCAGGTGTTGTGGCGGGTGCCTGTAGTTCCAGTTACTTGGGAGGCTGAGACAAGAGAATCGCTTAAGCCCAAGAGTTTGAGGTTGCTCTGAGCTATGATGCCACTGCACTCTAACAAGGGTAACAAAGTGACATTCTGTCTTTAAAAAAAAAAAAAGAATAAATACATATAAGCCAGGCATGGTGCTCATGTCTGTCATCCTAACACTCTGGGAGGCTGAGGTGGGTGGATTGCTTGAGTTCAGGAGTTCAAGACCAGTCTGAGCAAGAGCGAGACCCTGTCTCTACTAAAATAGAAAAAACCCAGGGTAATGCCTATGGCTGAGTGAGTAGGGCTCCCGCCCCATATATCAAGGGTGGCGGGTTCAAACCCGGCCCAGGCCACACTGCAACAAAAAATAGCTGGGTGTTGTGAGCTGTGATGCCAAAGCACTCTACCAAGGATGACATAGTGAGATTCTGTCTCAAAAAAATAAATAAAATAAAAAAAATTTGCATGGGAATGTAATACTAGAGAACTACAGAAACCTGGTTTCCCTGGGTGAGATCTCTTTAGTGCACAATTCCTGTTCCACACTAAGGATTTTATATTCTACTTTTGTATAATGTTTCCTGGAATTTTCTGCTTTGCATGAATTAAGTCTTCCTGAATCTAAGCCATACCGGATTACCTATCTAGAGCAAAAAAAAAAAGACCCCTGGGAGATGAAGAGATGAAGGACAGTAGTCAGCTATGTCTTCTGATTACATCCAAGATTATTTTCCAGAGCAAAGCATAAAAGATTCATGCCAAAAGGCAATATTGAGGAGATATGAAAGCTGTGGCATTGGCTCAGCACCTGTGGCTCAAGCGGCTAAAGGGCCAGCCACATATACCTGAGCTGGTGGGTTCAAATCCAGCCCGGGCCCGCCAAACGAGAATGACGGCTGCAACCAAAAAAAGCCAGGCGTTGTGGTAGGCACTTATAGTCCCAGCTACTTGGGAGGCTGAGGCAAGAGAATCGCTAGAGCCCGGAGTTTGAGGTTGCTATCAGCTGTGATGTCACAGCACTCTACCCAGGGCGACAGCTTGAGGCTCTGTCTCAAAAAAATAAAAAGAATAAAAAGAAAGCTGTGGCATTGATAAGTTAAAATTAGGAAGTGAGATGGAACACACAGGTACAGAGAAGGGAAAGATACCGCAAGAATGGAAAGATGAATATCCAATGTACTCCATACTAATAGGAAATCAATATATAAATAATGACATGTTCCTAGCCCAGTTGGGGGAGGAGAGAGGGGAGCGGGAGCAGGTATGGCAGGGGGTGGGAGGGCAGGAGGCGGGATCTCACCTACTAGGCACAGTGTGAGGGTGTATGACACGCCCCCTGGGTGAAGGCTCTTCTACAGATGGAACTTTGCCCTGGAGGTGAGAACAATGTAACCTAGATATTGTACCCTCATATTAATTTGAATAAAGTTAAAAATAATAAAAATAAAAATAAAAAAGGGAAGGGAAAGAAAGTATAGTACAATGAAATTAACCAGTATTCAACTACCCATAGCAAAATTTTCCAATGTAATAGATGCATGAAAGTCTTTAGAAATTTTTATAGTCTAAATAGACATTAGATAAGATATACTGTAAAAAAAAAAAAAATGCTTTTCAAATGTAAGAAGTGTGGAAAACCTTTTAACCAGTGTTCACACTTTACTGAAAATAAAAGAACTCACGGCAAAGAGAAACTTCACATAGTTAAAGAATGTCACAGAGTCTTTAAATCTTGCTCAAACTTTTCCTGTCATGAGATAATTCATACTGGCAAGAAGCCCTACAAATGCAAAGAATGTGGCAAATCTTTTAGCTACTGATCAAGCTTCATGTAAGATGAAAGAATTCATACTCGAGAGAAACCTTGTAAATGTGAAAAATGTAGCAAAGCCTTTAACCAGTACTTGAGAGAATCCTTTTAAATGTAAAGAATGTGGCAAAATCTTTAAATATTCTTCAAGTCTTTCTAATCATAAGAAAATTCACACTGGAGACAAACCCTACAAATGTGAAGAATGTGACAAAGGTTTTAACAAATGCCCAATTCTTACTGTAGGTAGGAAAATTCATACTAGGGAGAAATCCTACAATGTGAAAAGTGTGGCAAAGCCTTTAAACAGTGCTCATATCTTACTATACGTGAGGGAATTCACACTGGAGAGAACACTTTCAAATGGGAAGAATGTGGCAGTCTTTAAACATTCTCTAGAACTTTCTAATTGTAAGAAAATTCATCCTGGAGATGAACCGTAAATATGTAAAAAAAAAAAAATGTGGCAAAGTCATTACTTGATTTTCTTCTCTTACTATACATAACAGAATTCATACCTGAGAAAAAGCCTAGCAATATAAAAAATGAAGCAAATACTTAAAACTGCTCAGACATGAGTCCACCTCAGAGAGTTCATACTAGATAAAGGCAATATAAACGTAATGACTAAAAATAACATTCACAAGGGCGGTGCCTGTGGTTCAGTGAGTAGGACGCTGGCCCCACATACTGAGGGTGGCGGGTTCAAACCCGGCCCCTGCCAAACTGCAACAAAAAGTAGCTGGGTGTTGTGGTGGGCACCTGTGGTCCCAGCTACTCGCCCCAGCTGAGGCAAGAGAATCACCTACGCCCAGGAGTTGGAGGTTGCTGTGAGCTGTGAGACGCCACAGCACTCTTCCAAGGGTGACAAAAAGAAGACGAGGATGATGAAAAGCTAGCTCTCCAAGCTTGAGCACCAAATAAGGCCACAAGAGAAAACACCAAGAAGGCAGCCACCTGAAAGCCATTCCTCACCTGGAACTGAACTGACACTCTGATCTTAGACTTCCCAGCCTCTAGAACTGGGAGAAATAAATTTCTGGTGTGTAAGCCACTCAGTCTGTAGCATTTTGTTAAGGCAATCCAAGCAGACTAATAATATACATTGTTGGTGGGAATCCAAAACAGTGCAACCATGATGGAAAACAGTTTGGCAGTTCTCCAGAAGGTTAAACAAACAGTTATAATTTGACCCAGGATTTCCACTATTAAGTATATACATAAGAGAACTAAAAACATATCTCCATATAAAATCTTATACACGAGTAGATTAGCAGCTGCCTGGGCAGGGATAGTAGACAATAAATTTTTATTTTTATTTGTGTAGAGACAGGGTCTTGCTATGTTGCTCAGTCTGGTCTTCAATTCCTGGCTTCAAGTGATCCTCCCGCCTCAAGCCTCCCAAAGTACTGGCATTAGTTATGGATGAACCACCATGCCAGGCTCCTTGTTTTATACTTTTTCTTTTTTTTTTTTTTTTTTTTTTCTGAGACAGCCTCACTATGTCGCCTTCGGTAGAATGCCATAGAGTCACAGCTCAGAGCAACCTCAAACACTTGGGCTTAAGCAATTCTTCTGCCTCAGCCTCCCATGTAGCTGGGACTACAGGGGCTCACCACAATGCCTGGCTATTTTTTGTTGCGGGTGTCATTGTTATTTAGCTGGGCCAGGCCGGGTTCAAACCCGCCAGCTTCAGTGTATATGGCTAGCGCCCTAACCACTGTGCTATGAGCACCAAACTACTTTTCTTTCTTTTTATCTTTGACATACACCCTGTTTTTGACATTTCACTGCCCCCTTACTCCCATCTATACCTACATTTCCATGCATTTCTATTTTTCCTTGCTTTGTTCTTTTCTTTCCCATATTTATTTATCAACTTACAGCGATTTGTAACTGAATTTTTATTATTTTTTTATTTTTTAGAGACAGAGTCTCATTTTATCACCCTCGGTAGAGTGCTGTGGCATCACAGCTCACAACCACCTCCAACTCTTGGGCTTAGGCGATTCTCTTGCCTCAGCCTCCTAAGTAGCTGAGACTACAGGCATCCATCACAACGCCTGGCTATTTTTTTGTTGCAGTTTGGCCAGGGCTGGGTTTGAACCCACTAGACTCAATATATAGGGCCAACACTCTACTCACTGAGCCCCAGGTGACACCCTGAATTTTTTCTTTTTTCATTTTTGAGATAGAGCCTCAGGCTGTCGCCCTGGGTAGAGTTCTGTGGCATCATAGCTCACAGCAACCTCCAACTCCTGGGCTCAACTGATTCTCCTGCCTCTACCTTCCAAGTAGCTGGGACTACAGATGCCAGCCATGACACCCAGCTATTTTTTTTTGTTGTTGTTGCAGCCATCATTGTTGTTTGGCGAGCCTGGGCTGGATTCGAACCCACCAGCTCAGGTGTATGTGGCTGGTGCCTTAGCCGCTTGAGCCACAGGTG
This sequence comes from Loris lydekkerianus, assembly GCA_963574355.1. Classification (NCBI taxonomy): domain Eukaryota; kingdom Metazoa; phylum Chordata; class Mammalia; order Primates; family Lorisidae; genus Loris; species Loris lydekkerianus. Next base: position 36,141 of record CAUYPK010127829.1, read on the forward strand.
TCAAGCCTTTCTTTTTTTTTTGAGATGGAGTCTCACTATGTTGCCCTCTATGTAGAGTACAGCTATGTTGCCCTACTATGTAGAGTACCGTGGTGTCACAGCTCACAGGAACCTGAAACTCTTGGACTTAAGGGATTCTCCTGCCTCAACCTCCCAAGCAGCTGGGACTACAGGCACCCATTACAACGCCCAGCTATTTTTTGTTGCCGTTGTCTTCATTGTTGTTTAACTGGCCGGGGCCAAGTTTGAACCAGCCAGCCTCAGCGCATGTGGTTGGTGCCGTAACCACTGTGCTACAGGGTCCGAGCCTGGATCTTGTTATTAAGTGCCCTACAAAAGTACTTAGGAGAGCTAAGTTCTAGCTTAGCTCCAGGAGAGATAGAATGCTCTAGGAGATTAATTCTTCAAATAAACAGCCATTGGATCTGTGGTCCTTTGGGACTTGTCCAAGACACGGTTTAGCATTTTGTCGGATTTATTTTCAGAAATTCTCCACAATTAAAAAGATAACTTATTAAAGAGTATTGCCTACTTCATGGTGTAACACACTGCTTGGAAGTGCTATAAAGAAAGAACTCCAAATTGAATAGCTTTTATATTAATAATTTCCCTATTGATATATAGTGAGTTGTGGAAGCAATTCCATTCAAAGAACTCTTTGCATGTTAATGATTGATCACTTAAAAACAGAGCATACGATAGTAACAAAGTGTAGTTTAACCCCCTCCTATAAATAAAAATCAGGTGGCTGAATAACGTACTAGACTATAACAAAAATAAATTGCCATCTGTTTATGGTCTCTGGGTGGGTCTCTAAAGCAGAGGGCTTGACCTCTCAGGCCTGCTTTGCTAAGTTCTGTTCTCCATTTGTCACATGTACTTCCCTTCAATTCATGTAGCATAACTTTTTCTCTTTTTATGGGCATGTTGCAAACAGAAATAATAATTTCTTCTTCTTTTGAGACAGAGTCTCAATCTTTTGCCCAGGCTAGAGTACTATGGTATCAGCCTAGTTCACAGCAATCTCAAACTCCTGGGTTCAAGTAATCCTCCTGCCTCAGTCTCCCAATTAGCTGGGACTTCAGGTACCCACAATATCCAGCCAGTTTTTCCTATTTTTATTGGAGGACAGGTCTGGTTCTTGCTCAGGCTGATCTCAAATTCCTGAGCTTAAGTGATCCACTCACCTCAGCCTAAGCAACCTTATTTCTCAGTCTTCTCCAATTCCCACTCTCTAATCCAGTTTTTCAAACTGTTTCCTGAGTATGCTGTATTCACTCCAAAACCAAAGAATTGGATTTCTTTTTTTTTTTTTTTTTTTGAGACAAGAGTCTCACTATGTCACCCTTGGTAGAGTGTCGTGGCATCACAGCTCAAAACAACCTCAGACTCCTGGGCTTAAGTGATTTTCCTGCCTCAGCCTCCCAAATAGCTGGGACTATAGGTGTCTGCCACAATGCCCGGCTATTTTTTGTTGCAGTTGTCATTGTTGTTTAGCAGGCCTGGGCTGGGTTCGAACCTGCCAGCCTTGGTGTATGTGGCTGATGCTGTAACCACTGTGCTACGGGAGCCAGGCCCATGAATTGGCTTATTATGTTCTCTCTTGACACTCAAAAAGAGCTCTTTTCCCCTTAATCACTCTTCAATAATCTTTAAAACTCAACCTAACTTTGTACTAATTTCGTAAACTGTTCTCTCAGAGAAAACAACTAATTGATTTGAATGACTATTATATGCCAGACACTCTTATGATCTCTAAGTGACGCTATCACATTTATTTAATTTAATTATGGGTAGAGATGTTTGAACAAAGAAAATGAGATCAAGTTGATCACATGAGTTAAATATTAGTATAATCTTTGATAACTAATGAGTTCTCTTGAAAACATTTTCTAACAAAGATCCCAACTATATTAAAATTTGAATTTACCAGGAGATCAATTCCTAGACATTCATATTTTAAACAGTAATTGATTATAAAAATTGGGGGAAAAATATATTTTATTTTAGAAATTACCTAACTGACACAAGAAAAATAAAACCAAAAAGTAATAACCATTATCAAATGAAGATTACTTCAAAAATGAAGAAAATAATGGAGTTAAAACTAAAATACAATTTTTTTTTGGTTTTTTGAGACAGTCTCACTTTGTTACCCTCAGTATCATATATAGCTCACAGCAACCTCCAAACTCTTGGGCTCAAATGATTCTCTTGACTCAACCTCCCGAGTAGCTGGGAGGGACTACAGGTGCCCATCACAACACTGGCTTTTTTTTTTTAGAGACAGGGTCTCGTTCTTGCTTAGGCTGGTCTTGAATTTGTGAGGTCAGGCAATCAATCCACCTCAGCCTCCTAGAGTGCTAGGATTACAGGCAGGAGCCACCACACCAGACCTAAAACACAATTCTTTAAAATCAGTTGATAACTAAATTAAAAGGTCATTAAAGTCTTTACATTATTAAAAAATTGATTTAAGGGGCAGTGCCTATGGCTCAAAGGAGTAGGGCGGCGACCCCATATGCCAGAGGTGGCGGGTTCAAGCCCAACCCCGGCCAAAAACTATAAAAAAAAATTGATTTAGGGCTCGGCACCAGTAGCACAGTGGTTACAGCACATACACCAAGGTTGGCGGGTTCAAACCCAACTCAGGCCAGCTAAACAACAATGACAACTGCAACAACAACAAAAAAAAAATAGCCAAGCATTGTGGTGGGCTCCTGTAGTCCCAGCTCCTTGGGAGGCTGAGGCAAGAGAATCACTTAAGCCCAAGAGTTGGAGGTAGCTGCATACTGTGATGCCAGTGCACTCTACCGAGGGCGACAAACTCAGACTCTGTCTCAAAAAAAAAAAAAAATTGATTTAAAAGTTCCTTAAGATTGTTTAATAATTGCTTCTAAAAAGTTTTACAAAAACATTGCTTTATGTAACCTCAAATAATATTCTTCATAGAATGATCTACTAATACCCCATTTTCTTTGTTTTTATTTTATTTTGCCTTGTCACTGTGATGTGTCTATATATGGATTCGTTTTTTTTGTTGTTGAGACTGAGTCTCATTATGTCACCCTTGGTAGAGAGTTCCATGTTGCCACAGCTCACAGCAACCTCCAGCTCAAGGGCTTAGGCGATTCTCTTGCCTAGTAGCTGGGACTACAAGCACCCGCCACAATGCCAGGCTATTTTTTGTTGCAGTTTCACTGGGGTCAGGTTCAAACCCACCACCCTCAGTATATGGGGCTGGTGCCCTACTCACTGAGCCACAGGTGCCACCTGGGTTTTCTTTTTATTTATCCTACTTGGGATTCACCTGAGTCGTTCAATCTATGGATCAGTGTCCTTAATTAGGTTCAAGAAAATCAGTAAGGCCAGGTGTGGTGGCTCAAGCTCGTAATCCTTGCACTCTGGGATGCCTAAGTTGGTAGATAACTGAGCTCAAGAGTTTGAACCCGAGCAAAATAGAGACCAGTCTCTACTAAAAATAGACTACAGCACCTACAGATGTGCTTGGTTGGTCAGCGCCCAGTGGGCCCCAGGGTGAGACCAAGGCTTGGTGGCCTGCCCCTCAGCCCCAGAAGGACATCTCGCTCACTGGCTGCTCCCAGCTCGGAGGGGTGCGGGCCATAGGGTCCCCTCTGGGGGCATCCACAGCCTCCCTGTCCCCTCCGTTTCTAACTTCGCTCTCTGAATGTTCAACTGCGGAAAGGTTTTTATAATTTTAAATTATTACTGCTTTGAAATACATGTACGTTTCAGCTCAAAAAATAGAAAAAATTAGCTTGGCATTATGACAGGCACCTATAGTCCCTGCTACTTGGGAGGGTAAGGCAGGAGGCTCACTTGAACTAAGAAATTTGAGATTGTTATGAGTTGGATTAATGCCGTGGCACTCTAACATGCTCAATAGAGTGAGACTCTATCAAAAAAAAGGAAGGAAGGAAGGAAGGGAGGGAAGGAATGGCCGGGCATGGTGGCTCATGCCTGTAATCCTAGCACTCTGAGAGAAAAAGGCAGGTGGATTACTTGAGCTCACGAATTCAAGACCAACCTGAGCAAAAGCAAGACCACGTCTCTACTAAAAATAGAAAAACTGGGGCAGCGCGTGTGGCTCAAAGGAGTAGGGTGCCGGCCCCATATATCGGAAGTGGTGGGTTCAAACCCAGCCCCGTCCAAAAACTGCAAAAAAAAAAAATAGAGAAACTGAGGGAACAGGATCACTTGAGCCCGAGTTTGAGGTTGCTGTGAGCTATGACGCCATGGCACTCTACCCAGGGTAACAGTTTGAGACTCTGCCCTTTAAAAAAAAAAAAAAAAAAGGAAAATTAGTAGCATTATCTCACAAATAATGCCTATGCTCTATTTTCTAGGTGACCATGTCTGCTCCATTAATTTCTCCTTCTTTATTTATTTATTTATTTATTTAGAGATAGAGTCTCACTTTAACGCCCTCCCCGTGGCGTCACAGCTCACAGCAACCTCCAACTCCTGGGGTCAGGCGATTCTCTTGCCTCAGCCTCCTGAGTAGCTGGGACTACAGGCGCCCGCCACAAAACCCAGCTATTTTTTTTTTTTTTTTTTTCAGTTTGGCTGGAGCAGGGCTCAAACCCGCCACCCTCGGCATATGGGGCCAGCACCCTACCCTGAGCCACAGGCACTGCCCTGCTCCATTAATTTCAATTAAATTAAACACATACAATCCTTCATATAACTTAACCCCCTGCCAATTTTCCACTTGTTTTATTCCTCTATGGTATATTTTAAACAATTATGTCTAATTCACTCCAGTTTCACTAATTCCCTTCTAAGTCATATACAATCTGTTATCGAATATATCCTTTGAATTTTTCTTTCTTTTTTTTTTTTTTTCTGAGACAGAGTCTCAAGCTATTGACCTGGGTAGAGTGCCCTGGTGTCATAGCTCACAGCAACCTCCAACTCCTGGGCTTAAATGATTCTCTTGCCTCAGCCTCCCAAATAGCTGGGACTACAGGCACCCACCACAACGTCCAGCTATTTTTTGGGTTATATTAATAGTTGTCATTGCTGTTTGGCAGGCCCAAGTTGGATTTGAACCCACCAGCTCTGGTGTATGTGGCTGACACCTTAGCCGCTTGAGCTATAAGCGCCAACATATTTCATTTTTCTCATCCATAAATTTTATTTGGTTCTAAAGGAACACCTATAATTGTTCCTTTTTTCAAGGAGCATTATAAAGCTGACTTCTTTTTTATTTTTGCAGTTTTTAGCTGGGGCTGGGTTTGAACCCGCCACCTCTGGCATTAAATGTTAAAGCTGATATATAGTGATTTGGAGGCTTTTATTTCATTAAATATAATAAGTATGATTAATTTTATTTCTAATAAATCCAGTAGCTGTGTTCTTTAGAGATCACGTCTTACTGTCTTTTCCTATCTCAATTTTGTTATTTCTGTAATAGTTGATTATTTTTAATTGAGCGGCCTTGAAAATTTACTCAGAGTTCTCAAGGCATAGAAGGAAGATGCTTTCCTTCAAAAGGAAATTTGCCTAGGTTACTTACTACCATTCTGGAACAAATATGGACTCAATTCATGGTTTAAGGTTTCTTAGAAGCCTTAGCAAGAGCAAGACCCCATCTGTACTTAAAAAATAGAAACAATTAGTTGGGTGAAGGGGCACATGCCTATATTCTAAGCTACTCCGGGACTCTGAGGAAGGAGTTTGAGGTTGCAGTGAACTAGCCAGTGACACAGTAAGAATTTGTCTTTAAAAAAAAAAAAAAAAAGTTTCTCAGGCTTGGCACCTGCAGCTGAGTAAGCAGGGTGCTGGCCACATACACCGAGGCTGGCTAAACAGCAATGACAAATGCAACAAGAAAATAGCCAGGCGTTGTGACAGGTACCTGTAGTCCCAGCTACTTCAGAAGCTAAGGCAAAAGAATCGCTTAAGCCCAAGAGTTTGAGGTTGCCGTAAGCTATGATACCACAGCAATCTACTGAGGTCAACAAAGTGACACTGTCTCATTTTAGTTTTTTTGTTTGTTTTTTTAATAGAGACAGAGTCTCACTTTATGGCCCTCTGGTAGACTGCCGTGGCATCACACAGTTCACAGCAACCTCCAGCTCCTGGGCTTAAACGATTCTCTTGCCTCAGCCTCCCGTGTAGCTGGGACTACAGGCGCCCGCCACAACACCCAGCTGTTTTTTTGTTGCAGTTTGGCCGGGGCTGGGTTTGAACCCGCCACCCTCGGCATATGGGGCCGGCGCCCTACTCACTGAGCCACAGGCGCCACCCATGTATTTTAGTTTTAACTCCGATATTTTCTTCATTTTTGAAGTAATCTTCATTTGGTAATGATTATTACTTTTTGGTTTCATTTTTCTTGTGTCAATTAGGTAGAACTACCTATTAAATTGTACAAAACATTAAAAATAATAATAAAAGGGGCAGCGCCTGTGGCTCAAAGGAGTAGGGCACTGGCCCCATATGCCAGGGGTGGCGGGTTCAAACCCAGCCCTGGCCAAAAACTGCAAAAAAAAAAAAAAAAAAAAAAAGAAAATAATAATAATAAAATAAATAAATAAGACACTTTACAAAAAGTGCACAGCGTGAGCTGTGATGCCACAGCACTCTACGAAGAGTGAAATAATGAGACTCTGTCTCTTAAAAAATAATAATAACTAAAGAAATAATAATAAAATACCAAAATATAGTTACTTACAAGTGGCTCACTCTTCTAGAACTCTGGGAGGCCAAAGTGGTTGAATTGCTTGAGCTCAGGAGTTAAAGAGCAGCCTAAGCAAGAATGAAACCTTGTCTCTAAAAATAGCCAGGTGTGTGGCAGGCCCTTGTAGTCCCAGCTACCTGGTGGGCTGAGGCGGGAAGATCACTTGAGTCCAGGTGTTGGAGCTTGCAATAAGCTATGACGTCAGGGCACTCTGCCAAGGGCAACAGAGTAAGACTCTGTTTCATCAGAAAATAAAAATAGGGCGGCACCTGTGGCTCAGGGAGTAGGGTGCCAGCCCCATATACCAAGGGTGGTAGGCTCAGCCAAACTGCAACAACAACAACAACAAAAAAACAGCCAGGTATTGTCGCGGGTGCCTGTGATGCCAGCTTCTCAAGAGGCTGAGGCAAGAGAATCACCTAAGCCCAAGAGCTGGAAGTTGCTGTGAGCTGTGACGCCATAGCACTCAAAGTGAGACTCTGTCTCTAAAAAATAAAAAAAAATCAAGATCTATACATATGGGTGACACCTGTGGCTCTGTGAGTAGGGTGCCGGCCCTATATACCGAGGGTTCAAATCCAGCCCCAGCCAAACTGCAACAAAAAATAGCCGGGCATTGTAGTGGGTGCCTGTAGTCCCAGCTACTCGGGAGGCTGAGCAAGAGAATCGCCTAAGCCCAAGAGCTGGAGGTTGCTGTGAGCTGTGATACCCTGGCACTCTATCAAGAGTAAAAAAGCAAGACTCCGTATCTAAAAAAAAAAAAATCTATACATGTACAGGTGACCATAAAGCTCATGTGTAATTTAAAATAATGGCCACCCTATGTATCAGCTGTTGGGTTATATCAACTCATCTAATAAATATACCACATTATGTTTCATGTTGCTTATTTTCTGATAGTGTTGTGATAACTCCAAAACAATAGTATATGAGACTCACTTTTACTCCAAGGGATCCTTTCTCCATCTTCTCAAACCCAAGAGCCAAGACACATTCTGCCACACCTTAAAGGAAAATGTAATTATTTTGAAAATTAAAATTTCCAGATACCAAACAAAATACCATTAAATACTTCAAATTGGGGGCGGCTCCTGTGGCTCAAAGGAGTAGGGCACTGGTGGAGGTGGTGGATTCAAGCCCAGCCCCAGCTCCAAACTGCAAAAAACAAACAAAAACTTCAGTTTAAATATGTATGGCAACAAGAAAAAAAATTAAATACAGATGACAGGCTCGGTGCCCTTAGCACAGTGGTTACAGCCACATACCTCGAAGTTGGCAGGTTTAAACCCAGCCTGGGTCAGCTAACCAACAATGACAATTGCAACAAAAAATTGCTGGACATTGTGGCAGGCACCTGTAGTCCGAGCTACATGGGAGGCTGAGGCAAGAGAATCACCTAAGCCCAGGTGTTGGAGGTTGCTGTGAGCTGTGATGCCACTGTACTCTACTGAGGGTGACATACTGAGACTCTGTCTCAGAGTTTTTCGAACAGGAAAGAGAAAGAAGAAGGCATGGAAGAGGATGGTTACCAAAGTCTGCTTTGTTAGAGATGGCTTTACAAGAAAACCACCTAAAATATGAAAGATTCATTCAGCCAATGGGTTCGAGTTTCAAGAAGGCCCACGTAACACATCCTGAACTGAAAGCCACCTTATGCCTGCCAATACGGGGTATGAAGAAGAATCCCACATCCCCATTATATATAACCTTGGGTGTTATTACCAAAGGGACCGTCATTGAGGTCAATGTGAGTGAGTTAGGCCCTCTGACACAGGGGGCAAGGTTATTTGGGGGAAATATACCCAGGTTACCAACAATCCTGAAAATGCAGTCTTACTCCTTTGATAACCATTTCATACAAGTAACTTCTTGTTGAAGATTACACACCAATTGAGAAAACCACCATTACTGTGATGTTTCTGAATGCTACCAAACAGCCTTAAATGTCTGGAGTCATTAAGAGAGCTATTTATTAAATTGTACAAAATATTAAAAAAGAAATAATAAGACTCGGATTAAAGATGGCAGCTGAGTAACAGCTTCCCTGTAACTGGGCCTGGCGAATCTGGGGAGACAAGACTCCAGACATCTCTGGCCGGTGGGACCTGCCTACAATCATCCCTTTGAGGACACAGAGAGCCAGCAA
>CAUYPK010127830.1:0-11527 GCA_963574355.1 Loris lydekkerianus
GGGTGGTGGCATGGACAGGAAGAAGCTGAGAGGATCTGAGGGAAATACAGGTGAGAGGTGGCCTGGGCAGAGATGCATCTTGAGAGTTCTTTACCTGTATTCTTGACCTTGTTGATAATTAAAAATAGCTCTGACCTGCAATGTTTGTACTGAGTGTTCACCCTGTGGGAGCAGCTAGTGAGTTGGGAAACTTATGAGTGAGGTCTGGGCAGAGAATGGAGAGCTGGGGACCCATCAGTGCAGAGTATCACTTGGGATCAGATCACAGGGTTGTGCACTGCACAACTCCGGGCGTGGGGGGGGGGAGCATCCATGTGCATGACACTGTGAGAATCATACCAAGATCATCGAGAGAGAATGTGGGGAGAGAGAGGAGGAGCATTCAGGCCTTTAGTAACTAATCAGAAGGATGGGAATTGATGATGAAAAATGTCACTCAACTCTGACTTTTTTTCATGTAAAGAGAAGGAGGCGATATTTCAATTATTTTTTTTATCTACCAATAATTTACTTCTGAATGTATATGTGTGTATCCCAAAGTCATGGTATTCATAAGGAGGTGATGTAGACAGAAAAGAAGACTCCGGCCTCAGCCTCCCAGAGTGCTAGGATTACAGGCCTGACCCTTGGAAAGAAAAAAAGTGTCTATCTGCAGCCATTGATCCACTCACCCATCCACCTACCTGTCCATGTATCTATCCACCCTCCATTAATCAATCTGTCTCCTCATCCATACACTCATCTATCCCACAAAGACAATATATCTCTAAGAAAAAACAATTGTGACATCCTTAATGCTGAATGCATGCAGACACTTATGCACTAAGAAGTAAGCGTAAGCTACAAGTCACTGCACAGCTTCCCTGCTTCCTCCCCAAGGTCACCTCCACACATTTCCTTCCCTCCTCATTCTCCCAACACACCAGATCTCCTGGTCCTTCCTACAGACGTGATAAGTTGTACAAAGTGGGAGCAGCACCTGGACACATCTGCAGGTGGAGCTGATTGTCATGCTTGAAGGACACATTTGTTTGTTCATTCATTCTATCCCTTCTGCATTCCCTGACCACACCCCCGGTTTGGTTTCCATGGCCACCATTTGGGTCTGCCCCTGCCCCCACAAATGTTGGGGCTCCAGTGCTGGGGATAGAGCAAGGGGCAGACGTCAGGCTCATGTCATTTCAGGGACAGGCCTGCCTGGCGCAGTCTACACCTTGGACACGCGTCTGCATATTCTGTGCACGGTGAAATGCGTCATTGGTACCAATCTTTGCTGTGGCTGCCCCAGCTTCCACTGACTCAGAGTAACACCATGAATCTGTTGTAAGCACCAGTGACATGGCAATATGTGTCCTCCCGTCCTTTGTTTAGTCTGTGTGTGTATCTGTGAGTGTAACGTACACAGGTGTACTCACTGGTGGGTATACACTGAGCCACTTTTGTTTTACACGTTCTAGGAGATTGATCTGGAAAATAAAAACAGAGAATGAATGAATAAGCAAATAAATGCTTAGTTTTTGTGCTCTGATATATTCATTAGCTGATCCTTTCATTCACAAAAATACATGTTTATCTGGTTTATTATTTAGCATTTTGGAGGTCCCACTATGAGTCAGTGGTGAGTCAAGTGTCCTGGAGAAAACAGAAACCAAGACAAACTCTCCCCTAGGGACCTTTTGCCTTTGGGGCTTTTTCAGTAAAAACATTTAACTTAAAACTACAGGTGTGACAAGTTCTATAAAGTGTAAGCTGGTGAGATGGAGAATGAAGGGGAGGGTTCCTTTAGGCCAGCAAGTCAAGAAGGTCTCCCTGGAGATGGTGCTATGTGAGCAGCCCTGAATGAAGGGAGGAAGGGTAGGAGACTTTGGGATCCTGGGAAATAGGCATCTGGGCAGAGGGAGCAGCACCTGGAAAATTCTGCAGGCTTAGCTGATTGTTATGCTGGAAGGACCAGGAGGCCAGGTGTGTTGGGGGAGTGAAGAGGGAAGAAGGTGCCTGGAGGTGAACTCAGGGAGGGAGTTCAGTCACACAGGAAAAATAATTGAAATAAGGCCTCCTTCTCTTTATATGAAAAAGTTGTAGAGTTGAGTGATATATTCATTATCAATTCCTGTCCTTCTGATTAGTTACTAAAGGCCTGAATGTTCCTCTCTCTCCCATTCTCCCTGGATGATCTTTGGTGAGATTACTTCTCAAGGTGTCATGCACATGGATTTCCCCCCCCCTCCCCCCCTCGGGCACAACTCTGTGATCTGATCCCAAGTGACACTCTGCATTGATGGGTCCCCAGCACTCCATCCCCTGCCCAGACCTCCCTCATGAGTTTACCCACTCACCAGCTGCTCCCACAAGATGAACACTCAGCACAAATACTACAGGTGGGAGCTGATCTAGTCATGAGCAAAGCTTGTCCCTCAGCCACAGATGAAGAATCCCAAAGGTACACTTTTTTTTTTGAGATGAAATCTCACTTTGTTGCTCTTGGTAAAGTGCCATGGCATCGTAGCCCAGAGCAACCTCAAAATCTTGGGTTCAACTGATCTTCTTGCCCCAGCCTCCCAAGTAGCTGAAACTACAGGTGCCTGCCACAATGCTGGCTATTATTTTTAGAGACGAGGTCTCACTCTTGTTCCAGCTTGTCTCAAACTCCTGAGCTTAAGCAATCCACCCGCCTAAACCTCCCAGAGTGCTAGGATTACAGGCCTGAGCCGCCACACCCAGCCCAACCCAAGGTATACTTTTGCCCCTGCCACCTCTCACCTGTACATCTTTCAATCCTCCCAGGCTTCCCAGTCTCCCTTGTCATCATCTAATTCTAAGCCACACCATCTCTGCCTGGCACATTGGTGTCCAAAATGGGGCATTATGAGGAAAGATTTAGAATGCTTTATTTCTATTTTTAAAATTTTATCTAAAAAATGATTCATTGTAAATGTACATATATCACATTGCTGAGATGGCATGCAATGTCTGCGTAACTAGCAAGCACTGATTTTTTTTTCTTTCTTTCTTTCTTTTTTTAGAGACAGAGTCTTGCTTTGTTCCCCTCAGTAGAGTGATATGACATCACAGCTCACAGCAACCTCCAACTCCTGGGTTTAGGCGATTCTCTTGCCTCAGCCTCCTGAGAAGCTGGGACCACAGGTGCCTGCCACAACGCCCGGCTATTTTTTTGTTGCAGTTTGGCCAGGGCTGGGTTTGAACCTGCCACCCTTGGTATATGGGGCTGGCGCCCTACTCACTGAGCCACAGGAGCCACGATGTCTATGTAACTAGCTAAACTTCCTAGATGACTGTGTTAAAATAGGTGAGTACAAAGGAGGCAGAGAATGGCGAGCTTATTGGTAAGGACATTGGCTGGTTCCTTAGTCATCTCATCTCTAAAATGGACATCACAGCACAGGCAACTCTCAGAGAGCTCCCAAGCAAGACATAGCCCTAGGCTTAAATCAGACTGCAGTGTCCTGCAGCCTGGGTTTGAATCCCAGTCCTGCCACTCACTAATCTATACACTTATTGATGCTCCTGTGTTTCATTTTCTTATATGAAAATTAGGGTGCTATTAGAACATACCTCACAGGAGCCTTTGTGGATTAAGACTTTAAAGGACAAGATGGTATACAGTTAGTGCTATAGCATTGTTTATTAAGCTATACATACTATGTAATTTCTAAGATTATTGAGTGAGTTCAACTTTGGGAAACATAAGAAGGGACAGTGCACAGGCAGTCAGGCAGTATTCCCTACAAAGGTGCCACACATGCCCCTATGACAAGTGGTGAGGCCACAAGTCCATCCCAATCAAGTTGTTTATTATAGTTGAAATTAAGGGGCTGGGGAAGTGGGAACTAGAGTCATCTAGGGTAGGTATTTTGCCTAACAAAGAGAGGAGGAGAGAGAGAGATGCAGGGGAGTTACTGTAGGAGGAATGGATCTAGACCCCCAGAGTGCTGACGAGTACTAGCAAACTAGTAGAGCTGGAGCGGGTGATGGACATGAGAGAGTCCTGGGGGCAGCAGAGATGTTGGTGAGGTCAGAGGATTGATAGCCAGGCCTCCTGTTCTGAGCCCACAGTCTCACTGTAGGGCCTGGAAAATTCCATTCTCTGCAGCTCTGTCTGCATCTCCCCACGCACTTACCTTCTGCATTCCAGCTGGGGTTTCCATGGCAACTGCCTGAGCTCCTGTACCACTCTGGAGAAAAGTCGGCACCCTAGTGGGGCGGGGAGCAGGGTGGAGGGATAGGCATGAAGAGGCTCCACACCTCTGGTTCTTGTGCGTATTTTGCACACGTCAAAATGCGTCATCATCACAGGCAGCGTCTCTGCAGAAAGTGAACACTGGCTTCAGGGCCCACTGAGGACGTGGGTAGAAATCCCAAGTATTTTCTGAGCACCAGCCTTTCATGTTCCCACTCAGTATGAAATATTGATCGAACCCCTCCTATTTGCCAGACACTGGTCTAGGTACAGATAATAAAATGATGCCCCCAAAGGCACCAGGTTTCTGCCCTCCTGGACCCTTCAGGGGAGTCATCCATCCATCCATCCATCCATCCATCCATCCATCCATCCATCCATCCATCCATTCCTATGATTAGTATCTACTGAGGGTCTACTGTGTAGTAGACCCTGTGTCCAGGTGGCAGATGAGCAGAGAACTCAACAGATACAGTCTTAGTCTAGAATATGGACATTCTGGGGAGGCATCAACTGCTGAGTGTCAGTAAGATTTCAGGAGGTGGCGAGTATGAAAAACAGTAAGCTGGGCTCCCAGAACAGGGGTGGGGTATTTTAGATGGGGTGGCCCAGGAGTGCTTCTTGGAGGTGGTGATAATGCAACAGGATGGTATTTGAATCTGAATGGAGGGAGGGAGCATTTCTGGGCATTTACATCTTGAAGAGCCCCGAGCCCCAATGACTGCCCTGTAGAGAGCAACCTGCAAGGAAGCCATGAGGCTGTAGTGGGGGGAATCAGGAAGGAAGTGCAGATGGAGACTTGGTCAGAAAGGGAATTAGAGTCAAGGTGTTGACAATCTGTTACAGGACTTGGCACTATACAGCCTGCCTGGTTTTTGTAAAATATGGTTTTATTGGAACTCAGACACACCCATCACCTAGGTCTTATCTATGACCAATTTTGTGCTACAAAGGCAGGTTGAGTCCCTTTTATCACATCAGGTGACAATCACTTGTTCCAGAAACTAGGATGTGGATATTTCTGGAGCCCATTTTTCAAGCCACCACAAACAGATGAGTGAATGTATGAATGATGGTGGATGGAGAGGTGGATGGATGGATAACAATGATGGAAGGGTAGATAAGAGGTGGATGATGAATGGAAGGGTGAATGGATAGATGGGTAGATAGACTGAAGCGTGGTGGGTGGATGAATGGATGGAATGATGAATAGATGAGTGGCTAGATAGTTGGATGGATGACAGGATGAATGGATTAGGTGGGCTGCTGCCTGAATGGTTAAATGGTTAGATGGGTGGGTGGGTGGATGCTGTAGATGAAAGTGATAGTTTTTTTTTTTAATCATTTTAAAAAGCTCCCTGGATTCTGGAGCTGCCCTTATATGTTAGCTGCCTGCATTTCTCACTTCTGGAAAATGCCACCTTGGGCATTGGATGTCTGGGAGTGGGGATTGCTGAGTGGGTGAGGGAGGAATGATGGGTTAACAGTTATGCACACTCCTCGTTGATGCAGGAAGATGGAGTGCCGGCTTCCCTGCCCCATCTTTGCAGTGAAGTTGCTCAGGCTGTGTCTGAGGTGCTCCGCTCCCCCTGGGAGGTTTCAGCAAGACACATCAGGGTGATGCCTCAGAGGTCCCCACTGTAACCCCTGCAACCCCCTTACTTCACTCTAAAGCGAGGAGTGACTGGGAATACACCATTACAACTTCTACTTCATTATGTGCTTCATGTCCAGACTGGTTTTTAAAATATTGTAGAGTTTTATACCAAGGTCTCTGGTAGAAATGCCTTTCTATCTGTCCTTGCTGTTCTCCTCCCATTTATTATCAGGAGCCATTTTCATTTTCCTTTCTCAGTCTCTGCTGCGTGACTCTAGTCCGCACCACAACACCTCAGGTGACTGCAGTGTCCTCTTCCAAGGTCTCACCCATGTCCTTTTCCAAAGTCTATTTTCTACACCCCAATGTCACTCCAGATCCTGGAAAATTCCAGCGTGTAGTGTCTCCCTGCCCCTCCCCAGCGGGCTAACGGTTCTTATCCCACTGCAGTTTCCATGGTGACCACTGGCGCCACCTCTGTGGTCTGCACCACATGTGAGTGTCCATGGGGGAAACAAAGCCAGGGCAGTGGATGTCATGGCAGCTCCACTGGGAGACAGCGCGCGTCCCCACCCTCTCATCCTGCCATCAGTGGCTTTTGCATGACTTTTGTTCTGGTTTCACCCTTAGACCCATTTATTCATTCAGACAATACTTATTTTCAGGAGGGGTTCAGACCCCTTTGTCCCTCAACTGTCATTTGAATTAAAACCCAGAGTGGTTCATCATCCAGGTATCTTTCTCTGGTTTTACCCTTGGTGGATTTCTGACAACCTAGGGTGAGCAGTCCCTTCCTTAGTGAAGTGTCTGAGTGTCAAGTCCAGGGGAGGGCCCCAGAGACCAAAAGCTTGCAGGAAGGGATAACTAGGGTCAGTGCCTCAGCTTCCACATCTCCTGTGTGGGGATGTGCACTCAGATTCACACATTACAGGCATTAAAAAGCAATATGAGTTTTGTAAGTAATACAAAGTAATGCAAGTGAAAGGCCCGAGGTGTTTTATGTCACAGCACAGGGTTATTACTGTGCTTTTTTAAGGAATTCAGGTTTGATGGGCATTTGTGAAGCATATAAGAAGTGAGCAGGCTAAGATAGGCAGGTAGGGAAAGAAACCCACAAAATGCAAAACATGGGTTAATTCAAAGTTCTTCAGCCTTGGGAAATCGCAGAAAGATTGGATGAGAATGTAGATAGCTACTAGTACTAAAAATTTCCTGGCTCGGTGCCTGTAGCTCAAGCAGCTAGGATGCCAGGCACATACACCAGAGGTGGTGGGTTCAAGCCCACCCATGGCCTGCCAAACAGCAATGACAATTATAGCCACAAAATAGCCAGGTGTTGTGCTGGGCGCCTACAGTCCCAGCTACATGGGAGGCTGAGGCAGGAGAATCACTTAAGCCCATAGAGTTTGAGGTTGCTGTGAGCTGTGATGACACAGCACTCTATTGAGGGCAACATAGTGAGACTCTGTCTCAAAATAAAAAATTCCTCCTGGTATACAGAAATGGGTGTCTCAGGAGCACCAGCTTCCCAAATGGCCCCACACTCTGTCCTGATCCTTCTGTCTGAGTGACGGCCCTCGAGGCTGGGGCAAGGACATATAGCTCCTTCCTCAGCCCATAAAACACACACCAATGTACATTTGTGTGATCATGGTGTCTTCAAGGCCTTTCTGAACCTAACACAGAGCTTTCATGCAGGACATGCCACGTACTGCTGACAGTGACATACACTTGTGCACACTCCAATTCCTTGCTGGGGGTTAATTAGGTACCCCACATAAATAACCCCCAGCACACTAGAATGTGGAAACAGAGTTGCTGTGGATCCAATTAGTTAAGATGGGGTTGCACTGGAGCAGGGTGGGCCCTGACCCGGATAACTGGTTCCTTCATAAGAAGACAACTGGCCGAGCATGGTGCTTCCTGCCTATAATCCCAGCACTCTGGGAGGCCAAGGTGGGTAGATCACTGTGCTCAGGACTTCAAAACCAGCCTGAGAAAGAGCAAGACCCTGTCTCTATTAAAAAATAGAAAAATTGGCTCAGTACCTATATCTCAAGCAGCTAGGGTGCTAGCCACATACATGGGAGCTGGCGGGTTCAAATCCAGCCCAGGCCCACCAAATGGTTATAATGACGACTATAACCAAAAAATAGCCAAGTGCTGTGATGAGTGCCTGTACTCCCAGCTATCAGGGAGGCTGAGGCAAGAGGATTATTTAAGCCTAAGTGTTTGAGGTTGCTGTGAGCTATGACGCCACAGCCCTCTACTGAGGGCAACATAGTGAGACTCTGTCTCAAAAAAAAAAAAAGAAAGAAAGAAAAGAAAAATTAGCTGGGCATTGTGGCAGGCACCTGTCATCTTAGCTATTCAGGAGGCTGCAGCAGGAGGGTGGCTTGAGACCAGGAGTATGAGGTTGCTGTGAGCTCTGACACCATGACTCTACCCAGGGCAAGAGAGTGAGACTCTGTCTCAAAATAAAGAAGAAGACAGACACATGAGGAGGAGGCCCACCAAGAAAGGAGATTGGGTTGCTGAATCCACCAGCCAAAGGTTGCCAGCAGCCACCAGAAGCCAGGAGAGAAGCAGGGAACAGAGTCACCCTCAGAGCCTCCAGAAGAAACCAATCAGCCTACATCTTCGCTTTGGACTTCTAACCCTGGGACTGTGAGTGAATGAGCTTCTGCTGTCTGAAACATCCCAGCTGTGGGGTTCCTCCACAGCAGGTGTAGGAAATGCTTGCACTTCTTTAAAGCTGCAGCTGCTGGGATGTAGGGTCACTGTTGCATCCTATTTTATAGACGATAAAGTGGGAGAAAGCAGATTCCCCGAGACCCTTAGAAACAGAGTGGAGGGAAGCCATGCCTGGTCCTGCAGACTGCCCCAGTC
The DNA here is from genome assembly GCA_963574355.1 of Loris lydekkerianus. Taxonomy (NCBI): domain Eukaryota; kingdom Metazoa; phylum Chordata; class Mammalia; order Primates; family Lorisidae; genus Loris; species Loris lydekkerianus. Next base: position 8,685 of record CAUYPK010127830.1, read on the forward strand.
CTGCTCTCCCTAACCAGATTGCCTGGAACTCTCCACACCCCTCAGCCTGTATCCTCTAGAGTCCGCCTGCCACAGACACCCCATCCTATCTGATTCCGGGATTTGCCACTCTCCAGCTATCTGGCTTTGGACCCCCTGATGGAGCTTCAGTCTTTTCATCAGTTAAGTGGAGACAAATGTAGCCGGAATCCTAGGGCTAATGGAATGATTAGCTGAGAAAATCCAAGTAAAGCCCTTAGAGCAGTGGTTTTCAACCTTCCCAATGCTGCAACCTTTTAATACAGTTCCTGTGGGTAGCGACCCACAAGTTGAGAACTGCTGCCTTAGAGCATTTGGGCTGCCATAACGAATTCCATAGACTGGGTGGATGATACAGAAAAGACATTTACTCTTCACAGTTCCGAAGGCTGGAAGTCTGAGGTCAGGTACCAGCATGGCTGGTTCTGTCCAGGGCCTTTGTCCAGTTTGCAGGTCACTGTTGTCTTACAGTGTCCTCATACGGTAGAGAGACAGGTCATCTCCTTAGGGACTCTATTAAAGGGCACAAATAAATCCCCTTCAGGAGGGCTCCATCTGTATGACCTCATCACCTCCCAAAGTCCCCACTTCCTAACACCATCACCTGTGGATTAAAGATTCAAAACATGAATTTTGGGGGACACATACATTCATACCATAGCAAGCTCTTTGATCAGGAACTGTCATAATTTTGAATTTCACTGAGATGAAAATAAGGGACAAATCAAGGAATGGCGTCATTGCAGGTCCTGAGGTTCACTGTTCTGGGATCTGCCCAGCTGACGGCCTTGACTTTCATTGGAAGTAAAAGCTTTGGGAAGACCCCCCACCCCCAACTGTGGGGCTGGGGGCTCACCCGCTCATTCTTTCAATAAATTTTGAATGCAGGTCCACTTTGTGCTAGGTGATGGTTAGGAACTGCAAAGATGGAAAATTCCAGCTCTGGGGGCTCTCCTGCCCCTTCCTCACTCAGTGCACCTTTCCCAGGCTGCAGTTTCCATGGTGATGGTCTAAGTCTTCCTCTGGTGAGGGCAGATAAATAGTGTTGATTAGAGATGCAGGTGGGCATGGGAAGGGAGGGAGGGCTCTAGTCCGCAACCACTTGGCAGTGGTGGGGTTTGTAGAAGAAAAACATACTTGTGCTGAGAACATTTAATATTTACTCTTTTAGGAATTTTGGAGCATACAATGCCTTATGTAAGTGATGGAGATGTTACTTCACTTGATTCCATCATTCTACAATGCACACATATATCCATGCATCACACTACATCCCACAAATATGCACAATTATTATTTGCAAATTAGAAATCAATTGTTTAAAGTTATACACACATACCAAAAAAGATAAATGCATGTGAGGGCCTCTGCAGAGTTGATTATAAATCATAAATCTCCTGCATCTTCCAGTAATAAAAGCATTATCAGAATTCATCAAGTCATTTCATAAATACTGAGGAGCCCATTTGTGGTTCCAGCTCTCTCTGTGCTCAGGGAGACACATTGGGCAATTGGGCCCAGCCTCTGCTGTCCTGTGCTCTGTTCTAGTGGGAGATACATTCATTCCTTACTAAAGCTTGGTCACTGGGTGGCACCTGTGGCTCAAGGAGTAGGGCACTGACCCCATATACTGGGGGTGGTGGGTTCAAGCCCACCTCCAGCCAAAACTAAAAAAACAAAGTTTGGTCATTTATTTTATTTTATTTTATTTTACTTTATTTATTTATTTATTTATTTATTTTTCCAAATAACCAAACTGAACTTTTATTTATTTATTTTTATTGATCCTTTTTTATTTATTTATTTTTTTAATTATAAATCATAGCTGTGTATATTAATGTGATCATGGGGCACCATACACTTGGTTCATAGATCATTTGACACATTTTCATCACACTGGTTAACATAGCCTTCCTGGCATTTTCCCGGTTATTTTGCTAAAACATTTACATTCCACATTTGCCAAGTTTTACATATACCCGTGTAAGATGCACCACAGGTGTAATCCCATCCATCCCCTTCCCTCTACCCACCTCCTCCCTCCCTCCCCACCCTTTCCCTTTTCCCCCTATTCTTAGATTGTAACTGGGTAATAGCTTTCATGTGACGGTCCTAAATTAGTTTCATAGTAGGGGTGAGTACATTGGGTACTTTTTCTTCCATTCTTGAGAGACTTTACTAAGAAGAATATGTTCCAGCTCCATCCATGTAAACATGAAAGAGGTAAAAGTCTCCATCTTTCTCTAAGGCTGCATAGTATTCCATGGTGTACATATACTACAATTTATTAATCCATTCGTGGATAGATGGGCATTTGGGCTTTTTCCATGACTTAGCAATTGTCAATAGGGCTGCAATAAACATTCTGGTACAAATATCTTTATTATGTTTTGATTTTTGGTCTTCTGGGTATATGCCCAGTAGAGGAATTACAGGATTGAATGGCAGGTCTATTTTTAGATCTCTACGTGTTCTCCACATATCTTTCCAAAAGGAATGTATTAATTTGCATTCCCACCAGCAGTGCAAAAGTGTTCCCTTTTCTCCACATCCACACCAACATCTATGGTTTTGGGATTTTGTGATATAGGCTAGTCTCACTGGAGTTAGGTGATATCTCAAAGCTTTGATTTGCATTTCTCTGATGATTAAAGATGATGAGCATTTTTTCATATGTCTGAAGGCCGCATACCTGTCTTCTTCAGAGAAGTTTCTCTTCAAGTCCCTTGCCCAGCCTGCGATGGGATCCCTTGTTCTTTTCTTGCTAATGCATTTGAGTTCTCTATGGATTCTAGTTATTAAACCTTTGTCGGAGACATAACCTG
>CAUYPK010127832.1:0-15562 GCA_963574355.1 Loris lydekkerianus
CGACCCGGGGGGGGGGGCAAAGGGTGACTATGTATAAAAAAAAAAAAAAAAACAACCACTAAATTCATCACATTACAAATAAAGTTCTAATATATGAATTTTTAAAAAAGGAAAAGAAAATACTACTTCTAAACAGCTCTTTGTGATAAATAGATGGGTAAATTAGAATGCTAATTCTGACACAGCTATATGACCACATGCAAGTTACTCAACAGTTTCTTCCTCTGTAAATCGGAGATAATGACAATATCTTGCCTTCATAGACATCTCTTCTGCGTTTATCCCTTTTGCCAGGAAAGGAAAATTTTTGTTTGTCTTCCCATGGATTTTATTAGGCAGAAAAGGGTCTCATATACATCCTATCAACAAGGGAAGCCAAGAAAGCATAAAATGAGATTGCTGACCTCTCAGCTTAGATGCAACATAACCATCCCAAAAGCGCTCAGCTTCTGTCAGCAGGAAGAGGGGCAAATGGAGTTTGGATAGACACAGGCACTGCCGACAGGAGGAAGTATCTCCCTTTACCCCAAAAGCCTGAGACCTGTGGAGAAACAGGTCTGCCCTGGTCCAGCACTTCAGGGAGCAGATGGATAGGTCTTTCCATTTCTGGAAGTCAGTTAATTGGCCCATTTGGTTCTTTCAGGAATCTATGACTATGCAGAAGAATGAAAGCAAACCCTCATCTCTCGCCATATACAAAAATCAAATCAAAATAGATTAGAAACTTAAATCTAAAACATGAAACCATGAGACAAAGAAAACACTGGGGAAATGCTTCAGGACATTGGTCTGGGCAAGGACTTCTTGAGTAATATCCCTCAAAGCACAAGCAACCAAAGCAAAATTGGACAAATGGGATTGCATTAAACTAAAAAAAACATTTGCACAATAAAGGAAACAATCAACAAAGTGAAGGGACAGCCAACAGAATGAGAGAAAATATTTGCAAACTCATCTGACAAAGGATTGCTAACCAGAACATATAAGGAGCTCCAACTACTCAATAAGAAAAAAAATCAAATAATCTGATTTTAAAAATGGGCAATGGATCTGAATAGACATTTCTCAAAAGAAAATAAACAAATGGCAAACAAGTATATGAAAAAATCTCGAAATCAGAGAAATACAATTCAAAACTACAATGAAATATCACCTCACTCCAGTTAAAATAGCTTTTATTTAAAAAATAGGCAATAACAAATGCTGGTGAGGGTGTGGAAAAAGAGAAATCCTCATACCCTGCTGGTGGGAATATAAATTCGTGAAACGCCTATGGAAAACAGTATGAAGATTCCTCAAAAAACTAAAAATGGAACTACCACATGACTCAGCAATTCCACTGTTAGGTGTATATTCCAAGAAGGAAATTCAGTATATCAAAAAGATATCTACACTCCCATGTTTATTGCAGCACTAGTCACAATAGCCAAGATTAGGACTCAATCTGTGTGTTCATCAATGGATAAATGGATAAAGGAATTGTGCTACATATACATGGTGGAATATTATAGAGCCACAAAAAAGACTGAAATCCTGCCATTTGCATCAACATAGATGGAACTGGAGAACATTACGTTAAGTAATAGCCAAGCACAGATAAATCTTTCATGTTCTTACTCATATGTGGGAGATAAATACAAAAGCAATTTATCTCATGGAGATAGAGAGTAGATAGTGGTTACCAGGGGATGGGAGGGCTAGAAGGGGTTGGAGAAGAATTAAGTGGAGATGGTTAATGGTAAAAAATATATAGCTAGATAGTTAGATGGAATGAACAACATTTGATAGTACAACAAAGTGACTATCATCAGCAATAAGTTGGTGTGTACATCAAAATAACTAAAAGAATGGAAATGGAATGTTCTTGACATAAAGAATTAATGAATGCCTGAGATAATGGATACTCCAATTATCCTTATTTGATTAATTCACCTTGTATGCTGGTATCGAAACATCACATGTACCTTATAAAGGTACACAAACTAAATGCAATCAGTGTAACCTGGCTTATTGTACCCTCAATGAATCCCCAACAAAAGAAAAAAAAGATATACAACTATTATGTACCCATAATAATCAAACATTTTTAAAAACACTATAATAGAAAAGAAAATAGTCTAACATGATGTAAACATATTTGCTAAATGAATAAATGAACTATTGAACTAATGAAATGACCTATTGAAATGATGTCTCATATACAGGGTAGCAATAAAGTTTGTGTGCAATTGCACACTATTTTAAATTGCACACAAACTTTATGGCCACCCTGTATAATACAATTTTAAAATATTCCATAAGTGACAAACATTCGTATTTTATGATAGTTTTCATATATACTTAATTTTCTAAGAGAACAACTCTTGTGTACATGGAGGATACATTGTACACTACCATCTTTTGTTTTGGAATTACTAGGAGTTGTAAAAATCCAAGGTGTGTTAAAGGAAGATCTCTTGTCAAACAGTTGATTCTGCATTTATAGCTATTGAAGTGATATTGAAAGAATCTCTCTCACTCACTCTCTCTCTTTCTCTCACTTTTTCTCTCTTACTCTCTTTCTCCTAACCAACTATGAATATAGTTATTTATTCCTTATTTTTAAATGACAAATATTAAGAAGAGTTGAAAATATTCAATTGAATAGTGCCTTTTCTTAAATTTAAACTTACTCATTCCAAGTAAGGACAGGCATCTGGCTTTTCCTTCCTCTTCTGGTGGAGCCATGTCTGAGTACTTAAACGCTGTAATATGCATTATTTTACTATATACATAGAATTTTATTTCTAATTTCATTTACCTTATTTTACAGGTTAGGTATCATATTAATTCTTTGAATTTATATGTTAGGTAGGTTATATTTTCTACAAAGTTCACTCCAAAGTAGTAAAAGATGATGGTAAAAAGATGGTATTATTAAAAGGGTGTATTGGGTTGGAGAGGATTGAAAACCACTATAATAGATCCTGCCTATCAAACAGAATGAGATGACAAAACAGAATGCAGGATTTATTTTCGTGCTTTCTTTTCTTTCTTTCTTCTGAGACAGGGTCTCACTCTGTTGCCAGGGCTGGGTAGAACACAATGGCATCAGCATAGCTAACAGTAACCTCAAACTGCTGGCCTCAAGCAATCCTCCTGCCTTGGCCTCCCAAAGAGCTTCTAGGATTAAAGGCACGAGCCATTGCAACCTACCAAAATGCAGAATTTTCAAAGACAAAAGAAAGCTTCACAATTCTTTTAAAACCTTAAGTATTAAAAGGAATCAGAGTGTAGAGAGAAAGAACTTGTAAAATAAATAAACAAGGTTTCTTGGATGAGAACACTATGCAGTCTTTAGGGTCCCACCCCCTTTCCCTAGGTGTCACAGGCAGGATGCTACCTCCACTTCTAGCCTAGGGTAGGGGCTTCTGTGAGACCACTTGGAAAGCTTCGAATGTATTCTCTGCAGGTGGAGATGGGTGTGCCTTCCTCACATCTGAGAAAACTAAGGGAATTAGAGGAGATTTCCAGCAGGATAGATTGATTTGCACTCCAAAAGTAGGTGAGAATAATGGAGGCATGCCCAGATATGGGAACAAGGGAGAGACAGCCAACACAGCACAATTTGATGTCCTACTTAGCTGATAGGATTGCCTAAAAGAACACTAGAATTTCAGAGTGAAGGTCTGTGTGGAGTGGATCATGAATGCTGGCTAAGGACTCATGGAAGGGTGAGGAACTATAAGCCTAAAGCAATACATTTGTTCTGTCAAAGAAGCTTTCAATCTTCTGTCCATGTTGATGTTATCTCTGGTACATTTATATGCTTGACTCTTTGAGAGATTAGCTCTCAGAGACTGCACCACACAACTGCGATGTGAGAGGTTTTGTTATTTGACCTATTTGCATTCCAGTGTGCAACATTTTTTAAAAATGTTAGAATGTTGTTTAGGAAAGACACTTTTATTTCATCCATGTTTGATTTCATTCTCAGATATGAAAGCCTACATACAAATCAGTTACAAAATTGAGGAAGATGAAATAAGAGATGCAAAATTTACATTCAGTCCTATTTGTATATTTAACAGCTTATTCTTAAGCACAAGTTCAGTGTATAAAATTATATTTGAATTTTCCAAAACTTCATGTCACCACAAGGCTCTACAAGTATTATAGATCATCACTCTAATCACAGCAAAAAGCTCTGCTTGAAAAATTATCCTTAAAGATAAGAGCAAACAGAAACAAAATCCATTAAAATACTTTAGGTTCTTACCTTCTTTTCATATAAGTCAGAGTAGTTCAATCTTTAGTCATATCACGCATGGGTCTACATGTAAGTTTTTTAAGTACACCATAATTGAAGAATAATAGATTATCTAATCACTCACATCAAGACAAGTGTGAAGTAGAGCATGAACAAAGGCCTGATTCTAAGGCATGTCAGGACAGTGAGTAGTATACCTCTTGAGACAGTGAGCTTTCTATCTCTGGTGACACTCACATGAAGGACATAGAAGACAAAATTCCTGCATTGACTCTGAGATGGCACTGGATGAAGCAAAGAAAAATTCATATGCAACAAGATAGATAATATTATATATCAAGATGGAGAGGGTAGGTTGGGCCCTATAGAGGAAAAAGCAATGAAACCAGTGACATAAACCATTATCTTTTGACTACCCAACATGCATTCCCTCTCATTTCCTTCCAGAACAGGTACTCCTTTCACTTTCTCAGGTCAATTGCTCCAAGTGAAACTAACTCAGCCTCTGGGGTCCAGAAGTGATGCACACCACCCCTAGCAGCACATTCAATATCCCAGTCACAGTGGCAATTTCAGGGCTGAGCATCAGACCTCTGAGGCTGGCCAATCAGGACCAGTACGCTCTCTCTGCAGCACCAGGGAAGTGCCGTATCTCTCACACCAGACTGGGTATTACAATGCTGTGAGCCGGAAGTTCTGCAAGGCCAGCTGGCACAGTCAGAAAACGGAGCCAGCCAAAAGGATGCAGAGTGGAAAAGTGCACTCTGAGGATGCCACTGACTGCAGAACCAAGGCATGCCTGTTCGATGATGTAAGCCATTAAAGTCTTTTTTTTATTCCTTTTCATTAAAGCATTTTGAGCCAGATCTTTTCTAATCTGCCCCTCCTCAAAATAAAAGAAAAAGAGGAAAAAATGGAGATGATAGTGTCCCACTGACCCCCAGGCCCACGGACAAGTCAGACACCTAGTAGGTGCTTAATAAATACTTGCTGAATGAATGGATAAAAGCTGTTAAGCAGCAGGAAGAACCAGAAATTGGCTCAGAGGGGGAGAGAGAGGAGGAGGAAGTGACTGGTGGACAGTGTGTGGCTGAGGAGATTGCATAGGACAGGAGAGCTTTCTAGCAGCTCGTACAAGTGTGAAATTAACAGAGAGGAGTATAAAGAGACCTGTCACAAAGTTTGCACTAAGATAAGCTGCATATAGGTTTCCCTATGGAAAGAAAATGCATATGACCTAAAAGTCTATAGGCTTTTCTTAAGGTTTTTGGAGACAAAAAATCTTTGACTGTGACTTCTTGAGAGGTGGCTTTGAGATAGAGCACACTTGCTCTGAGGAAGATTACCCACGTGTATCTACATCCTTTAAGTAGACATCAAATTCAAATGTATTGATAAATACAATAAACATATTTTGACCTGTCATGAAGAGAAAAAATAAAAGGAACTCCCCCCCCACAAGCATACTTTCTTTGGTTAGAAAGTTGAGATCACTTGACAAGATAATCTGAAATGCTTACCCAGCACAGCTGCTGATATCTACTTCAGCTCAATTCAAATATTTGGCTATTGAACTTCATTTCTGACAGGTTCCTCTTCCATATCAAATCAATGACTTAGCTTTTTTATTAAAAGAAAATTAACTTTTGCAACAAAAAGGAAACAGAGGCCAATTAAAGAATCAAGAAACTCTATTATTGTACATGTATATTGACAGTACCACTGATTTTCATAAATTTAGAAAAAGCTTCATGATTACCTACAACTCATTATTTATGGTGAAAAATAAAGCAGCACTTCTAACAGAACCACTACCAAGCCACCTTTGACAAGCTGAATATTTATATACTGCCCTTACAGCTTTTCTCCCATTAAACTATGGCATTTTTTTCCTGAAGGAAACACAGGATATTTTTAGATTCTCAGAAAAGAACCAATCTATGTTGTGATGCATAACCTGAGCATCCTTTCCTTAAACTCTATGAGGTTGTCATTCACTCTGTGAGTCAAAGACTTTTAGCAAAATGGTAAAAAAAAAAAAAAAAAAAAAAAGAAAAGAATAGAAAGAAAAAAGAAAGAAAGAAAGAAAGAGAGAGAGAGAAAGAGAGAGAGAGAGAGAGAAGGAAGGAAGGAAGGGGAAGGGGAGGGAAGGAAGGGAAGGGACGGAAAAAGAAAAAAGAAAAGAAAAGAAAAGAAAAGAAAAGAAAAGAAAAGAAAAGAAAAGAAAAGAAAAGAAAAGAAAAGAAAAGATTGATTGACAGGCTCTCCATGACACTGGGGACATCAACAGACATGACTCTAAGTTCCACTACAACTCTCTACATGACTTTGAATGCCTACTTTTTTTATGTCTCACTAGAGCACATAAAGTGAAGGATCTCTTTAAGGGTATTAAAGTATTAAAGACTCATCTACTGTTGCAATATCTATAGCACAACATTTAAAATATGTTAGTGAGTAAGAACATCAGATGACTAATTAGAAATTGGAATTGATGATATTCAAACTTACTCCTCTTCGAGCAAATAATAATAGGTCCAACTTTATAATGTTTCAGAATGAAAGCATTTGTTACTGGTTATTTTAGGGATGATATATCCTCAAGGGATATATCAAAATTGAGAAGATATGTATAGCTTAAAATTAAAATAGTCATTTATACTTTGTTTAAGTATAATCAAGGATTTTTCTTAATTATACTTTCTTTTATAATTAAGTATAATTAAGGATTTTTCTTAGCTCCAAAATATTTGTTTTTGCAAATAATATTAAAGAGAATTTTTAATTATTAACAGTGATTTAATTGGAAAACGTTTATTTTTATATGTTTATGAAGAAGGTAAAAACAAAGCAAACTTCACTTGGAAATCTGAAAGTTCAGAAGATATATTACTTAAGGAAAGGGATGTTAGAGAAAATACTATAATTGACTGACATTCTAGCACATTTTCTGTCTTGAGTAGGATCTCATTTATTTTTAAAAAGTGAAGTGAGGTTTGGATCTACTACGACAGAGCTTTCCAACCTTACCTAATCTTGGCTCCCATAGAAAACCATGTTTGCACCATGCTCCCAGTTAACAGATGAAGTTGCTCCTAGCTGAAGTGACAGCCAAAGTTTCTGGGCCACCCCCTGGCTCAACCCAACCGCTCTAGTGGCTCAGGGGATTAGCGTCTTCATGCATCGGTGCCCATTGTTGCACAGTCTGTGGGGAAACTTTGTTCTCCAAGATGAAAGCAGCTTAATGGAAACCTTATGCCACTTCTGGAAAGCAGCTCAAAGTATACCCATTCACAGTAATGAGTGACTAAAAAATCCACTATGTTAAGAAAAATAATAATTAATAAAAGAAAATAAAAATCCACTGTGTTACTTCAACACTAAGTATTCTATACAGGCTGTTTGGGGGCCAAAAAGTACTATAAACTCACACTTGCATAGAAAATCTTGAGCTGATACCTATCTTTTATTATCATACCAAAACAGAAGGTACCATTGATATTATAGCTAAGGTCTAAATCCTTATTTATTGGTTGTTATCTAATGTATTTAAAACTTCAACTACCTTATATTTGGACAATTACCAAAATTAATCTCTAGCTATGAAATAAATGTTTTCTCCCGGTAATTCCTATCTTTTTAGCTAGTCATTTTGATTTAATGTAAGTCTTAGCTAACATAGCAACATTTTCTAAACCCATGCTTTTATGTAGCATCCAAAAATTAAGAAGTGTTGATTTTTAAAAAATGCAGACAGGAGGAACATAAGAATACATGGTATAACTGGATCATTACAAATAAAATGATTAAACAGTAAATCACAAGATAATGATAGTGTTAGAGGTGGGGAGGGATGGGTAGAGTGAGAGGAGGTTATCAGAGAGTAGAGCTAATATTACAGTATCTTAAGAAATATTTATTTCTCAAAGTTCTGGAAGCTGCAAAATACAAGCTGAAGGTACTGGAAGATCAGTTCCTAGTGAAGGCTCTCCTCCTGACTTGCACACAGCTGCCCTCTCACTATGTTCTCACATGGCAGGGGAAGGAATCTCTGGTGTCTCCCTCTTTTTGCATAGACCTAATCGTATCATGTGGACTATACTCTCATGACTTCATAAAAATCTAATTACCTCTCAAAGGCCCTACCTCCTAACACCATCACATTGGGGGTTAGTGCTTCCCCCAAAGCACTGAATTTTAGGAGAACACAAACATTCAGGTGGTCACTCATAGGCTATACCATACTCTCCATGACCTCTGTGCTCTGGGGGCCCTTGGAGTGTAAACCTATGGAGGTAACACTTCCAGTGTAGAGAACTTGGATCTCTTCTAGCCATAGCCACTAACTAGCCACAAGTGGCTATTACAGATTTGAAATGGGACTAGACCAGGTTAAGATGAACTGTATGTGTAAACTACACACTGTATTTTAAGGACTTATGCCAAACAATGTAAAGTAATACACTAAGGATTTCTATGTTGATTACATATTAAAATTATAATATTTGAATATTTTGAGTTGGTTAAAATATTTTGAGTTAAATAAAATTAATTTCACCAATTTACTTTTTAATGTGGCTACTAGAAAATTAAAATTAAATATTCAGTTCACCTATGGCTTATATTTTTATTGGATGGTGCCAGCCTAGAGCATAAACAGTGTGTGAAAGAAGAAAAATATAAAATGAACTCACAATAGAAAGAAAAGATGCTATGGAAGTACATCAGGAAAGAAACAGTTCCATTAAACACAATTAAAATGTTTATTAATTTCTGGGTGAAAAAGAATTATAAATTAAGAAGCAGCCTCTGTGGTTGGCCAAACCAACTTAACTGTGTATGGTCCACAGCTTATGGATTTAGTCCTTCTTAATGGAACCTTTTGTTGTAACCTTTTTAGACTCCTTCAAATATTGTTACAGATAAATGGATATCTCTACTTCATGAAGTCTAACTGACAATTGCAAAAAATATGCTGGTGAAAAGCACACAGCCACATTATAACTATATATTTCACATAGAATTGCCAACAAACAGAAGGTACTTCAAGGCCAACAACTTCAACTCTTTATTGTCAAGGGAAAAAAAATCTTCATTATTCAAGACAGTTAGTTATAACTTCTGTTTTTAAGATTTTCAACATTGTGTAAAAGCATTGGTCTTTGTCTTCTTTGCTTTTTCTCCAGATCTTGGAAATTTCCAGGAGTGCTTATCTAGTTGCCCCTGAGCTCCTGGGCAGAAGATACCTTCTATAGTCATTGACTGACTCCACCTACAATTTCCTCCCTGGATAATACCCTCATTCTTGCACACTTTCTACCTTTTTCCTTTTTCACTTGAAGAGTTGTGTTATCATTTATTTGACCCTTAACTTTTGTAGTCAATTACAATCCATTCAAATTTATTCTGATATTCAATGATAAGGGAAGAAAAGATGGGATAAGTTTGTGGTTTCAGTTTTCCAAACGGATTTCCCAAATAGTTAAGTAAGCTCTGAGTCTATTATGCCAAAAAATAAAACAAAAACAAAGTTCATAGCCTTTTCCTGTTCTAACCAATCACCATGCAGAAAATATGAAGAAGACATAAAGAACTGGTACCATGGGATAGTCTGAAATCGTTGAACTATTTACTCTCCACTCTTGATCTGTTTCCCTAACTATCATCACTCTGAACACTAGTCTTCAATTTAGTTCTGGGGAGACAGAGATAGAGAAAATAGAGATAGAGACAGAGGGAGAGAGAGAGAGATGGACAGACAAGCAGACCAGTCAACAAAAACTTAGTTCTTCAGATAGTGAGGAAATATTGAAATTTGGTTTTTAGGGGGAGGGAAATGCCCATAGTATATTATTTCTAAAGACTCTCCAAAAAAGAAAGGTGGCCTAAAGATCTTATAGCTAATTATGACTATTTATTTATTTTATTTTATTTTTTTGAGACAGAATCTCACTTTGTTGCCCTCAGTAGAGTGCTGCAGCGTCACAGCTCACAGCAACCTTCAGTTCTTGGGCTTAGGTGATTCTCTTGCTTCAGCCTCCCAAGTAGCTGGGACTACAGGCACTCATCAAAATGCCCAACTATTTTTTTGTTGCAGTTTGGCCAGGGCCAGGTTCGAACCTGCCACCCTCAGGACATGGGACTGGCGCCCTACTCACTGAGCAACAGGCACTGCCTGATTATGACTATTTATTACATGCCAGATGCTACTCTATCTTTCTAAGGGGATTAACTCATTTAAATTCATAACAACTCTGTGTGGCAGATAGTATTATCATCAATGAACTCTTTAAAGTGACTGAAACTGAAACTCAGAAAGTAAAATTCCTTTTCTGCAGTCAGCCAGCTAATAAATAGCAGAACTGAGACCAAACCCAAATATATCTACACAACCCATGCACTATTCCACCTCTCTTGAGGATGAATTCAAAGTCAAGTCAAAAGATTCCTATTTATCATGTGCTTTATCTTATAGAATCAATGTTCTTACACTCTCCACTTCTGCATTATGACTAGTTTGAGGGCAAGAATTGCAGTTATAATCTGTACCAAATTTGGCTTTATCAATTGGTTCATTCAAACTCACTGCTGAGCATCTAATGTGCTGTAGAAATCATAATAGGCATGGGAGTATGAGATGAACATGACAACCTCTGACTTTAATAGCCTTATAGTTTGAGGTACATTGACTGTACTATAATGTGACAAATATTGTCCCGGTAGTATGAACCTAGTGCAATAAAGTCACGGAGAAGGAGCTTGGCCCCTATAGCTCAATGGCTAGGGCGCCAGCCACATACACTGGAGCTGGCCGGTTCGAATCCAGCCCAGGCCTGCCAAAACAACAACGACAACTACAACCAAAAAACAACTGGGCATTATGGCAGGCACCTGTAGAACCCAGTTACTCGGGAGTCTGAGGCAAGAGAATCGCTTAAGCCCAAGAGTTAGAGATTGCTATAAGCTGTGATGCCACAGAACTCTACCCAGGGTGACATAGTGAGACTCTGTCTCAAAAAAAAAAAAAAAATGAGGAAACAGTTAATTCTACTTGATGATATTAGAAAAGAATGACAACTTGATAATGACTAAAAAAAGACAGTTAAAATTTTCCATTATACATATAAAATTTTACACTCCCTACCAAAAAGTCCGCTTAAATGAGATCTAAATTAGTATGGAGAATGATAATCTTGAAAATATGATGCAGGTAAAGCATTCCTTTATGGCATATATTGTCAATACACTGTGCCTACAAATATAAATAACATTTATTCATACAGATATATTTTCCATATATTACAATCACATACAAAGTTAATTCTAGAACTATCATAATTTTGCCACTGTGCTGGAACTTTTAATAATTTGTCTTAGGGTTAGACAAGTTTCTGACAAAACTCAACTCTTCTCTAACATTATTTACTGATTATTTTTCCTCTTATTTATTGAGTGTTATTTATATTGCTTTTCTACCAATGCATTTATTTCCCCATTGTTAGTACAGTTGCTCAAGATAAAATGTCATTATTAAGAGAAAGCAGACATTTTTCAGGCCCAGAGAACATTACTATAGTAATGTATTTTCTGCTTCCTCTCCGATCTCTCTTTCTCTTCCCCTCCAGAGTTTTAACTTACTGGGAATAGTAAGATACCAGAAAGGACACCACAAAAGAAAATATCTTTTAATATCAAAATCCATATTAATGCACTCAAACCAGGATATTGTTGATAGCTGACTTGTTTTCTATAATAGATGTGCTTGAATCAATTTACATTTTTCACAAAAATAAAACATGATAATACACTTTCAAATTGTATAAGATGTTACTCAACATATTAACAATGCTGCTCTCTCAAAGAAGGGTCAATAATGAGATTTTCTCCCTTACAGTTTCTTCGAAAGTCAATTACTTCTAATTCAATGTCATCATAGCAACAAAAGTTCAGAGGCTTAACTATAACATCTACTTATAAACTATAATTCTTCAATGAGCTGTAAGTATGCTATTATTCCTTGATTTTTAAGAGTTTTATCAGATCTAATAAATACAATATCTGATTTTGTTCTTTCATAAACACAGTGAAAATATATTTCAAAATCAAATGTGAGTCACTAGGTCAGTTTTCTGAGATTCAATAAATTATGATTTACAAAATTATAAATTACTTGACTTAGTGTATATAACTACACACTTTATAAATGGAACTCTTATTTTCCATTTACTTTTATCTCTGTGATAGAACTAAAACTAAAGCAATGTATTGCGGGAAAAGAACTAAATTTTGAGTAAAACAAACCTTGATGGATAAAGTGTGCAAAGAGTTTCTCATTGAACTCCACATATTAGAACAGAAATAAAACATGTTATATTTTCTCTGTCTTTCATGTCAATGAATGATATATGTATTAGTATCATTGTCTGTGTATGTCTATATATGATATATATTGTCTGTATATGGTACATGTATTAGTCTATTTTTCACTGCTACAAAGAACTACCTGAGACTGGTATTTAGGTAAGTTATAAAGAAAAGAGGCTTCATCCCCATAGCTCAGCGATTAGCCACAGACACTGGGGCTGGCGGGTTCAAACCTGGACTGGGCCTGCCAAACAACAATGACAACTACAACAAAAAAAATAACCAGGCATTTTCAGAGGCAAGATGGCTGACTAGAGCCAGCTTTCCACAGACACTCCCATCCAGTGGCAGTGGGAACAATAGGGCTCCCACTTGGTGATATTTTGGAGAAACATTTCTGTCTCTCTAAGCAACCAGAGGGAGCTGGGCCTCTACTCCAGTGGCAGCCAGGGGCAGAACATATCTGGGATGGAAACGCAGGCCCCATGAGCAAAGGGTATGCCTGAGGTAGTACCTGCCCTGGCAGGGTGCAGCAGGGATGGAAACTAAAATACATGCACGTGCAGAGGCAGCGTACTCCCAAGGCTGGCTGAGTTAGAATTGCTGATTTCGTGAGCCCAAGATGCACCCAGCCCATAGAAGAGCACAGCTAGGACAAAAGCAGGCATGGCAGTGTTATCAGCCCAGGGAGGGGCAGGAACTGAGATCGCCTTGTGAGCTCTAACTGCACCGGTCCCAACACAGAGTGCAGCAGAGACAGAGACACCAGCTCTGTGAGAATTGGCACAGCAGCAGTGGCACAGAGCAGAGCTGAGTCGCAGTTTCTGTGAACTCAAACAGCGCCTGGCCCGCAGTAGAATACAGCCAGGACAGAAATGCAAATTCTGTGAGAATGGCAGCAACATCAATCTGGGGCGGGGCTGGAACTGAGTGACACTCCCTAGCTTCCATTAAGCACCTGAGGTAGTCAGGCTTTAGCTCCCCCTGCCAGCTGCTGGCAGAGTGTGGCAGCCTGGCTGAAGAGACATAGATTACCCCATGACTCAGGCAGGCACAAATCCCTGGTGCATCTGCTCATAGAAGGGAACTGGGCCACAGCCCTGCCGTGTTACCAGTGACTGGGTATGACAGAGATGCAAGGTGGGGAAGGAGGCATCAACCTCCCCAGACTAACTTATTTGCTGGGTGGCCCCTTCTGACTCCACAGAGCACCAAAGTGAGCCACACTCGAACTGCTGCTAACAGACTCCTGCTATCTAGTTGATGGAGACCTTTTGAACTCTCCCACTTGAGACTTAATGCTGACTGGGACAATTGATTTGGAACTCTTGACCTAGGCCAATCACCCGAGGACCATCAAAGGTGGTAACCTGCTTGTGTCATTGTGGGAAGACTTGATTTTCCTTTTCCAGTTGTTGCCCATGGGGGACAGGGTATCTTAGTTGCTTGTATGTCTCCACAGCTAAGACTGATTCACTAGGATTGGACAGAGATCAGCTGAAAACAAGACAAAGAACACACCAAGCGGGTCCCCAGTGTCTTAGGCTGTAGTACTGTATGGGTCCTTTGCAAAGCGGTAGGGGAAAACCTGTAGTCACCAGTCCCAGCTCTTGGGCAAAGGGCTATTTAATCACTACTCCAAGAGCCCCCAATCCAATTTAACCTTGCCTGCTCATCTAGCCAAATGGTGAAAAATAATCATGGGACAGAATTAGCAGAAAAACTCTGGCAACATGAATAATCAGAGTAGATCAACTCCCCCAAGGAATGACAAGGCAGATACACCAGAAGATCCCATTCATAAACAAATGGCTGAGATGTTAGAAATTGAGTTTAGGATTTATATGGCAAATAAGATTAACAGAATGGAAGTAAGTTGGAATTAGAAATTCAAGGAATAATTCAAAAATTGTCTCAAGAATTCAATGAATCAATGAATTCAAAGACAAAATTACCAAAGATTTTGACACACTGAGAAAAGAATTTGCAGCCATCCAATATATGTGTAATACTGTAGAATCCCTCAGTACCAGAATGGAGCATGCAGAAGAAAGGATTTCTGACATTGAAAACAAAGCTTTTGAATGCTCCCAAATGCTCAAAGAGGAAGAGAAGTGAAGAGCCAAAAACATATCATTCTCTCAGAGAGCTGTGGGATAATTCCAAAAAAACTAATATTTGCCGTATGAAATCCTGAGGGCAATGAGGTTGCTTCAAAAGGCCCAGATGCTGTACTCCAAGAGGTAATCAAGAACTTCCCAAACATGGCAAGAGATTCTGAAATTCAGATAGCAGTTTCAGAACCCCAGTGTAACTCAATCCAAATAAAGCATCTCCCAGACACATTATAATTAATTTCATCAAAGTTAATATGAAGGAGAAAATTCTGCAAGCAGCCAGATGTAAGAAAACCATACCCTACAAAGGGAAGAATATTAGAATGACTGCAGATCTCTCTGCTGAAACTTTTCAAGCTGGAAGAGGATGGTCATCAACCTTTAACCTCCTAAAACAAAATAACTTTCAATCCAGGATCCTGTATCCAGCTAAACTAAGTTTCATTTATAATGGAGAAATTAAATAATTTAATGACATTCACATGTTGAAAAGATTTGCCATAACTAAACCAGCTCTCCAGGATATTCTCAGACCTATCCTCCATAATGACCAACACAATGCCCCAATCCAAAGTAAACCCAATCAGAAAAATAAAATAAAATAAAAAACAAAGACCATATGATTCTCTCAATTGATGCAGAAAAACTTTTGATAATATACAGGATCCTTTCATGATCATCACACTTAAGAAAACAGGCATAGAAGGGACTTTTCTTAAACTGATGGAGGCCATCTACAGCAAACCCACAGCCAATATTGTATTGAATGAAGTTAAATTGAAATCATTTCCACTCAGATCAGGAACCAGACAAGGTTGCCCATTGTCTCCAC